>JBAMNC010001567.1:487500-584809 GCA_037902135.1 Cetoscarus ocellatus
GTATTTTCTTGTTAGAAATTAAAATTGAAAATCAAACCGTTTTTTGACTTTTCTTTACTCGTTTCAGACAACAAAAAATAAAATCAAGCTGTATTTCAATGTTGATGTTTCTGTTTTATAACCAAAATCAAATATCCAGTTGTTTTTCTATTTTTGATATCTATTTCCAAACGTTTTATCCAATTACCAAAAGAGACACGGACCATAGGTCCGGAACAATACTCTTGCGAATTCCTTGCAATGTCTGACAGGATGAGGGGAAAGGAGACAGATCATGATAGCATGGAGTTTAGTGGAGAAGAACAAAGGAGAGAAAGAACTTGGGAAAGTGCAGAAAGGGGGAGGAAGGGAAAGAGAAAGAAAAATGATAAGCCTAGTGATAGCTCAGCTGAAACGGAGAGTGAGGAAGAAAGGGTCTTGAAAGATAAAAGGTACAATGTTGTCGTGCATTTTGAGGGAGAATGGGGAGTAAAGAAGGTGGATCCATTAAAGCTAACCAAGATCATTAGAGCTGAAAATGGAGAGGTGAAGTATGCAAGGGTTCTGGATGACGGAAATCTACTGATAGGATGCAACACAGAGCAGCAACTGGAAAAAGCTAAAAAGGTGACCAGTCTTGGGAAAACCAAAGTAGCCAGAGTTGTTAGAGTTGGGGAACAGAGGGCAAAAGGACGAAAGGGAGTGATCAGTGGAATAGCCCTCACAGTCAGCATGACAGAGCTGCTGGAGAACCTCAGAGTGAGACACAGAGAGATTAAGAGTATCACAAGAATGACAAAAGGTATTGAGAAAAAAGAATCAGAGACTGTAATGATAGAGTTTGAAGCAAAGTAGCTGCCACAAGAGATTTACTATGGATTTATTAAATACAGAATCAGGGAATTCATCGCAAAACCAATGAGATGTTTCAACTGTCAGGAGTTTGGGCATGTTGCTAAAGTGTGCAAAGGAAAGAGGAGGTGTGCTAGATGTGGGGGGGAGCATGAATATGGGCAGTGTGGAGAGGGGGTGAAACCAAAGTGTTGTAACTGTGGAGGAAACCACAGTGTAGCTTATTGGGGATGTGAAGTTCTTAAACAAGAAGTGGAGGTGCAGCAGATAAAGACGAAAGAACATGTGTCGTATGCTCAAGCAGTTAAGCTGACAAAACAAGATAAGCAGAGGAAGGAAGGAGAGGGAAGCAAAGAACAACAGTTGGCAAAAGAGAAACAAAATGAGAAGAAAACATGGAGAGAGAAAAAGAAATTGGTTACTTTTATAGCTGGAGTGATAAATGCAACTCATGAAATCAAATCTAAGACTGAAAGGATTCAGATTATTGCGAAAGCAGCAGAGCATCATTTGGACATGATTGGGCTGAAATGGGAAGAAGTGAGAGATGAACTCAGGGTACAGTCAAGTCAAGAAGCAGTATGTGTGGGTTAATACTACTAATACTTATCCTTCAGTGGAATGCAATAAGTCTGATATCAAATGGACAGGAGTTTTAACAATTTACAGAAGACAAGACAGAGAAACCAGATGTTATTTGCATCCAAGAGTCCTGGCTAAAACCATCACTTAACTTTGTGCTATATGGATATGTGGCAGTAAGGAGCAATAGACCACAAGGAATAGGTGGTGGGTGTATTACTTTTGTAAAAGAGAACGTCCCTTATAGGATTCTTGAGATAGGGAGGGAAGAGGAGTATACAATGGTGAAAATATGGATTGGAAGGAAAGAACTAGTAGTTGTAAATTATTATAACCTTATTATAACCCTTGTAAAAGATTGGAGCTGAATAAACTAAAAGAGATTAATGGGCAGAGTGAGGGTGCAGTTATCTGGTGTGGGGATTTTAATGGACATAGTACATTATGGGGAAGTGATAAAACAGATCATAATGGACAGATAATCGAAGAACTGCTTAGTGAAGAAAACTTGGTGTGTCTAAATAATGGCAGCTGCACAAGAATTGATGTAAATACGGGAAATGTTGGAGATGTTTGATTATAAAATAAAACAGAGCATTATTGCAGCTGCAACAAAAGCTATTCCAAAAAGTAAAGGAAAGGGAAAGAAGAAGGCAGTGCCATGGTGGGACAATAAATGTACGGAGGCAGTGAGAAGTAGATATAACGCGTTTAGACTAGTAAGAAAGAATTCACAATTTCCAGCATTTGATCCAATATAAACAAGCCCAGGCAGCAGTGAGAAGGACGATAAGACAGGCCAAAAGAAATCACTGGAGACAGTTTTGTAACTCAATAGGAAGCTCAACGAAGGTAGGTGAAGTGTGGGGGACAATTAAGAAAATGGGAGGGGACAGAAGAGAGTGGAATTATCCGGTTCTGATAGAGGGAAGCATCACAGCAGTTAAAAATACAGAAAAAGCAGAGCAGATGGTGAGCACTTTCACTAAGGTACATAGCACAAATAACTTAACAAAAGAAGGTCAAAGAGGCAGAGAAAGAACAAAAGCAGAAAATAGAGAGGCACTCTGCAGAAAAGTCAAATTTGATGGAGCGGGAAAGGTTCCTTTTACTATGGATGAGCTGAAGAGGGCTCTTAGTAAAACTGGTCAAACTGCACCAGGGAAAGATGAAATATGTTACTGTATGATCAAGCATCTAAATGACAGAAGCCTTGGGAAGCTATTGACACTATATAATAAGATATGGGAGGAAGGGAGAATGCCAAAGAGCTGGAAGGAAGCAATCATCATTCCAATCAGAAAACCTGGGAAAGATGCAAGCAAGCCAGGGAATTATAGACCCATAGCTCTTACATCACATGTCTGTAAAATAATGGAAAGAATGGTGAATGAGAGGTTAAACACTTCTGTTAGAAACATGCTGGCCCCTTATCAAAGTGGATTTAGGAAAGGGAGACAAACAGTGGATCAAATGGTGTGCTTGGAGGAGGAAATACGGAAAGCACAAGTGAATAAAGAGATGGTAGGAGCAGTATTTTTTGATGTTGAGAAAGCATATGACATGTTATGGAAAGAGGGTCTTCTGATAAAGCTCCATTTAAAGGGGATTGGAGGAAGAATATTTAACTGAGTAGTGGACTTCTTAAATAAAATAACTATTCAGGTGAGGGTAGGGGCAGAACTATCCAACCAGTATGAAGTTGAAAATGATACGCCGCAGGGGAGTCTAGTCAGTCCAACACTATTTTCAGTAATGATTGATGATATTTTAGAAAGTGCTCCATGTGGAATGGGGAGATCTTTATTCGCAGATGATGGTGCCTTGTGGAAAAGGGGGAAACATTTTGGGCATATTGTTAAGAAAATGCAGGAGGGAATCAATCAAGTCAAGAGATGGGGAACAAAATGGGGATTTAAGCTTTAAGTGGAGAAGACAAAAGTTGTGTTTCTTACAAGAAAGAAACTAACAAATGGAAGTTTAAAAATGTATGGTGAAGAAATAGAAAAAGTTAAAAGTTTTCGATTCCTAGGGGTACATTTTGACCAAAGATTAACCTGGAGAGAACATGTTAGTCAAATGATCAACAAGTGTAAACAAGTCTTAAACTTAATGAGGTGCCTTATGGGACTGCGATGGGGTGCAGATTTTACATCGCTGAAGCACATATATGTAGCCCTAATCAGATCCAGGATAGAATACGGGAGCATTGTATATGGTTCAGCAGCAAAGTCAGTGCTGGCAGGATTAGATGTAATCCAGGCACAAGCGCTAAGATTGTGTTTAGGAGCAGTCAGATCTTCCCCTATATGTGCACTACAGGTGGAAGCAGAGGAAATGCCGTTGTACTAGAGAAGAAAACAGCTGATGGCCCACTACTGGGTTAACATTAAAGGGCATCCTGCAAAAAGTGTACTGCAGGAGTGTTGGGAGAAGGAAACAATGACAAAAGAAAGTTTTGGGTGGAAAGGAAATTGAAATAGCTGAAGATATGGGTGTGTTTGAAAAAGAGTTTGCAGAGACTGTAATATGGCCCGAAAGACCTCTCTGGCTATATGAGAAGCGAACAGTAGATTTTGAGCTGCTGCAAATTAAGAAAACTAAGAAAAATACAGATTTAGTTAATGAATTCTATCATCTAGTAGGAAACAGATATAAGGATTGGATTATAAGTTTTTACAGATGGATCAAAGGAACCTCTCACAGGTGCCACAGGTGCTGCAGTTGCAGTACCGGGTGTTAATTTTGGGTAGAGTAAGAGAACATCTGACCACATTAATGTTTTTGCTACTGAGCTATTTGCTGTGGCAATAGACTGGACTGAACAGAATGGCTTCAGAAGAGCGATTATATGTAGTGATTCTGTGAGCGCCTTGACTAGTATTGAAACAGGTGTAGCAAGATCTCACCAAGAGTTAGTATATAAAGTACGAACAACTTTTGAAAGCCTGAAAGGAAAATGTAAAATTGTGTTTCTATGGGTCCCTGCACACTTGGGTATTATTGGAAATGAAAGAGCAGACAAGCTGGCAAAGGAGGCGATTAAAAGAACAACTATTGAAGCAGATATTAAAATGTCAAAGTCAGACGGTAAAAGTATAGTATGGGGTAAGGTAACCCAGATGTGGCAACAATACTGGAATACTGAGACAAAGGGAAGGCATTTGTATTCGATACAAAATAGAGTAAGATCACTGAGAAATAGAGGACATGAAAGGAAAGAACAAGTAATGATAACAGGATTGAGGATTGGACACAGTAACTTAAACAGCACTCTGCACGTCAGAGGGAAACACCCAGCAGGATTGTGTGAGAAATGCCAACAGCCAGAGACAACAGAACATGTACTTCTGACGTGTGAAAAATACAGACAGGAAAGAGAAATAATGATGGAAAAGCTGAAGAGAATAGGAAGAGGGGGGAAAAGTGTTAAAAATATTCTTGAATGTGCAGAAAGTGCGCAGGGAAGGGAGGAGGTGATGACCTTTTTGACTGTGACTGGACTTTTTAATAGGATATAAAATGAACTGAAATAGCGGATGAATAACTGAAGATGGCAGTAATGCAACGTCATGGATGCCAACTGCCGTAAAACACCAGAGAGGAAGAAGAAGAAGAAGAAGAAGAAAAGAGTGTTCCGGTTACTCAGAGGCTGCTGGACTTTCGGTGTGAGGCTGATAACACGCAGGAGGAATGAAGACCAGCAGGATAAGCTGATGTTTTACTCCCTCCGTGGGGTCGATCATGGCCACGCTGTGGGAAATATGGAGGGGTGAGTGAACATTATCAGTATAAAAATGATCTTTACAGGACTGAACTGGAGCTGAAGGGGTTAGCGCAGTTGTTAACGTTGGCTGCTGTTCAGCTCGCTGTTTAACGAAACTGAACGTCGTGCGTAATACGCCGTTGCGTCGCTGAGGGCTTAACTGAAATAAACTCAATCTCCGGCCTTTTGATTTTTTTTGTACAATCATCGAGTTTACTGGTTCGGAAACAGTCTGCTTTGTCCTCATTGTTGTATTGGACAGCTTAGCCGCGATGAAAGACCAAAACAGCAGTCAGAACAACCCAACGAACGCTATCAAATGCTCATGTTTGCGACCGATTCACAGATGGTGGTTTTCCGTTTAGTTTGGGGAAACTGCAGAAATCTGCGGTAAACAGCTGATGCGCTCCACTAAGGAACATTTTAAAGGGTATGGATACGTCAGTGAAAAAGGTCTTACCTGGGTCAGGCTGTGTGGACGGAGAGAGCTTGTTTTCAATGGAGAGCGAGTGATCAGGACTTAAAGTTCGACGAAACGGCTTTAAGAAAATCCGGCACCATTGGAGAGAGAATGAGCGTCGGTGGTTTGTTGAATATCCAGCGGAATTGTTGCTGGTGGTATAAAAAGGGAAGAAGATCTATGAAACCCCCATAAGCCAAGTAGGCACATGGACTCCTCTGCAGCACCCAGAGCAGAAGACCAAGTGGGGCTGGAGGACAGACCCCCGATAGAGCGCCAAAGACCGGATCCGCCTGATCGAATGTCCGGCATTACTGAGGGAGGCACAATAATGAGCTAGGACAAGGCTAAAAACTGTGCTAGAGGGACGGGATGAGAACAAGGGAGGGGAAGAAAAAATATTACACTTATTTGAGAAAACTAAAGAACTAAGTGGTTATTGATAATAAAATCGGACTGTCTGCGATTAATAGAAGGGAAAATAAGGAGTGTAGGCTTTTTATTTTTGCTTTGGTTTTTGAAAAGCTTGTGTTGCTCTAAGTAACATCTTGATCTTAATGACATACACACCCTCCAAATTTAGTTTAAAAAAAACTAAAACTTAAAAGTTTATTGAGAAACTAAAAGGGTTAGTGGATTAGATTTAAGTTTGAATGAAATATACAATCTTGCTTTAAGGTTTTAGTAAAGGTTTGTTGAGGACGATGTCAGGGAGAGAACTATTTTTTTGCTGTATGGGAGTAAATAAATTGTTAAAATCGAAACTTTGTGTAAAAGGCACAGTATCTCTGAGTCCATGCAACAGAGTCTGTATGAAAAATCCTAAAGACACCATGGAGAGGTGGCATCTGTGGAAGCCAAACTCTTTTTCTCTAATATTTTCCCTTACTTAAAAAAAAAAATCCCCTCAAGCTTATACAGGAAGATATATACCAATAGTAACAACATATAAATTCTTATAAATGAAATAACAATAACTTTACAAAACACTAATTGTCTTAATGATGCAATTAAAAGGAATAAAACAGTACATAGTCTGAAAAATAAGGTGGTGCCATATTTTTACAAGAAACTCCTCTTCTTAATATTGAACATAATGAACGTTTACACTCAGGAGAGGAACAAGACAAGTTGATCTACTTTTACCACAAATGTTTGCTCTATGCATGGAGCCCTTTGCTGAAAGTTTAAGGAAATGTAGAACAAAAACTGTCATAAGAATAAAGGAAAATGAACATAAATTGGCATTTTATGCCAATGACATGACAGTTTTTCTAATAGATATGTGTAGATTACTCCTGATTTTGATGAAAGAAATAGAAACATACAGTATATTCTTGGGATATGAATTAAATGTTAATAAAACAGAAGCAATGACTATAGGTGAGGAAATTGGTAAAGATCAGTGCCGCCCCTCCCTAAATGCAAACACTTAAGGCCCCAATTTGGCCAGGGGCAGCCCTGGTAAAGATATTAAGAAAAAGCACAATTTAAATGGAAATGCGCAAAAATTATACCTTTAAATTTTATCCCCAAAAAATGAATGATGTGTTTTCAATGTACTGTTTAAATTTGGTTGATCAAGTAAGAGAAGAGCTGAACAGATGGAAACTATTACATTTATCTTTTTGTGAGAGGAATGCCATCAAAAAGACAAAGACTGGGACATTTGTCTCAAGAAAATTCATATGGGATGATAAAAAAAACATGTGAAATTTAAATGCTTCAAACAAGTTAAATCATAAGGGGGCTCATTGCTAGATTTTAGTAAGTATTTCTATGCAGCTTGGGAAAACTACCTCATAACATGAATGAGTGAAAGAAATCAGGCACAGTGGAAGGTTATGGAAAAGAGCTCAGTTAAATCCACAAGTTCAATCATTTTTGGAAAAAATCAAGGAGCTTGTGGTATTAATGATTATTTTATTGCCAACACTGTGAAAACATAGAGAATTGTCAAGATAATGCAAATAACCAAAAATGAAATGGTTCATCTGAATGAAAATATCAACAGATATCCATAAGGGAAATAATAAAGGAAAGGGTCAATAAGCAGAATTTATAAATGAGGTCACAAGATGCTTTCAAAAATACATAGAAAATGTTAAACAATGAACTCGACAGGGAAAGTGGGATTGCATCATATCCCAGTTCGACACGTTTCACTTACCAGTTGGTGACGTTGTGAGGTAGCTGAAGATCGTCCGGCTTCTCAGTGGGAAATTTCGACCAAATGGGGTGTTCACAGTGACATATCTATTTTGCATCTGGTAGAATCTGATTTCCGAGATCAGCTGGACAGTAGAGGTCCAAGTCTTTGATGGTGTTATCTGTGGACTGCAGGTTGAGAAGTTGCAAAGCCCCTGCTCCAACTGGTCTTTTTAACTGGGTGCTTTTAGCTTTATTAAAAACTGCTCAACATTTTTCAGCATTGTGTAATCATTTCAACAAGTTTATTATCAGAATTTCTAACCTCACTGTTTAAATTACTGAAAATATGAATGCTATAATTCTGCTGTTTGACTTGATACTATACCTTATACTGTATTGTAAACTTGCATAACAAAAAAGAAACTCTAACTTCCTTCCTTTGTGTTTAGCACACTGTTCCTGAGAGCCAAAAGACCTCAGGCCTCAGCTGAGATACTACTTGAGTGCCCTGAATCCGACATGCATGAAAACAAGATGAGACTTCCTAAACGCTGGGTTGCACACAGGTGACTTTAACATCACTCAACACTAACTTTTTCAGTGTTTTCTCTGAGCAGTGCTGGGTGGATTGCCATGTCAAGTTTGTATGTTATTATTGGTGTGTAGTCCCAAAAGAGAAATGCAGTTTGGTTTACAGCCACAACTTGTTTGGATTCATTGTTATTGATGCAGAGTTGTTTCATTCATTGCATTTTTATTTATTAGCCATTTTTGCAACTGTTTGTTGAGGCCCACCTTGTAATAGTCATAAAAGACAAAAAATCCTTTTAATAAATACCATTAAATGTTTCCTTTGTCACAAATGACATTTCATGGCTAAAAAATACCTATATATGTATAGGTAAGGCAGGTTTATTTATAGAGCACAATTCATGCACAAGGTAATTCAATGTGCTTTAAAGAACAAGAAAAATACACTAAAATCACAATACAAAATAAAAACAAAAATAATCATTCTAAAATTAACTTTAAAAGGGAAGAGTGCAGATACGATCCTTTCAGTCATATGCACACTTAAATAGAGCTGTTTTGAGCCTAGATTTGAACATTGTCAGTGTAGAGGCCTGTCTCACATTTTCAGAAAGACTGTTCTAGATTTTAGCGGCATTAAACTGGAACCCTGATTCCCCATGTTTAGTCCTGACCCTGGGCACCAGCAGGAGACCGGTTCCTGAGGTCCTCAGAGTCCGAGATGGTTCATATTGCGCTAACATTTCAGATATGTACTTTGGTGCTAGGCCGTGGAGAGACTTGTACACAAGCAGAGCTGCTTTAAAGTCTATTCTCTGAGCCACAGGAAGCCAGTGTAGGAACCTGAGCACAGGACTAATGTGCTTGTAGTTTCTGGTTCTGGTCAGGACCCGAGCAGCAGCATTCTGGATGTACTGCAGCTGTCTTACCGCTCGTTTGGAGAGGCCAGTGAGCAGGCCGTTACAGTAGTTTAACCTACTGGAGACAAATGCATGGATAAGTCTCTCCAAGTCAGGTTTAGACACTATACCTTTGATTTTGGCAATGTCTTTTAGATGGTCAAGGGCTGCTGATGTTATTGATTTGATGTGGCTGTTAAAGTTCAAGTCTGAGTCCATTATTACCCTGACATTTCTAACCTGATTTGTAGGTTTTAGAGAGAGAGACTGGAGGTGACTGCTGATACTTTGTTTCTGTGGACCAAATACGATGACTTCAGTCTTGTCTGAATTTAGTTGGAGAAAATTGTTTTGCATCCACATACTGACCTGTTGGATGCAGTGACAGAGTGAATCCACTGGTCCATATTCACCTGCTGTCAGTGAGACATAGATCTGAGTGTCGTCTGCATAGTTGTGTTAGGACACATTATTACTTTGTATTAACTGGCCTAAAGGCAGCATGTAGAGATTGAACAGAAGGGGTCCCAGGATTGACCCTTGGGGCACCCCACAGGTCAAGGCCATGTGGTCTGAGACACAGTTACCAATTTCAACAAAGTACTTCCTGTCTTCTAGATAGGATGTCAACCAATTTAGGGCAGTGCCAGAGATGCCCACCCAGTCCTCTCGTCTCTGTAACAGGATCTCATGTTCGTCAGTGTCAAAAGCAGCACTCAGATCTGGCAGGACTAAAACTGAGACTTTGCCTGCGTCAGTGTTCAGGCGGATGTCATTTGTCACCTTGATAAGAGCGGTCTTAGTGCTGTGATGGGGTCTTGAACCTGACTGGAAAACATCAAAGGAGTTGTTCATTAGGAGAAAGTCAGTAAGCTGTTGGTAAACAACTTTTTCGAGGACTTTGCCTACGAACAGCAGATTTGAGATGGGCCGGTAGTTGTTCAGTACTGTGGCATCAAGACTGCTCTTCTTTAGGAGAGGCTTTATGACTGCAGTTTTCAAGGCCTTTGGGAATGTTCCAGATTGTAGTCACATGTTAACTATGTGAGCGAGTGGTGGTAACAAACTGCTCAGCACAGACTTTAGAAATCTAGTGGGTAACACATCGAGGCAGCATGTAGATGAACTCAGACTGGTGATGATCTCTTGGACAGTTTTGTCAGTTACAGGTGCAAAATGTGTCAGCTCTAAGTGTCTAGGTGGCTGCAGGGTTGTTATTGGTGTTGTGGAATTGATGGTATTTTTAATGGTCTGAACCTTGTCCCAAAAGAATACTGCAAACTCAGCATTGTATGCGTGTGTGTGTGTGTGTGTGTGTGTGTGTGTGTATATATATATATATATACATACATACATACATGTATAAGTGAAGTGAAATTCACATTCATCCTTTTTAACAAGAACTAATGAATGAAAAAAAACTACATATGAACCCAAAAATACAAAAGTCTCAAAATCTCCTTAATTAAATTTTTTGAATGTAGGCAAAAATACCTCATTTTACCTGCCAGGGTTCTAAGATTTCAGAAAGTCTTTGGCTAAGACTGTCTGTATGAAATCCATCTTGGTTAAATTTTGTCTGCTTCAGAAACACCAGACAATATGCCATGTTCTACTTTTATAGTAAACACTGAAAAGTCCTTATGCCATATGGATGCACATAAACAGACTCTTGCATGTCTGTTTATGCCTCCCTTTAGAGAGAGCAATGTGCACTGATATTCTAAAAACCACTGACGGTGGTTTGCTGTGTTTTGATAAAATAACAAAAGTATGCATGCCTCTGCATGCATGAATTTCTGTAGATTCTTCACATTTTCAGATTATTTTTTTTAACTGTAGAGGAAAACAAGTCTCAAGACAGTAAGCAATAATTCTTTGGAAGCATCTACGAAAGGACACCTCAGCTGAAGAATACCATAAATACAGTGGGTTTAATCAAAACAATTTAACACATTAACTTGATTTTCCAGTATCTGACTCGCATTACACCAAAACTCTTAAAGAGACTTGACTCAACACTGATACTGCAGCAGTTGTAAGACTTTCATAAGAACATGATTTCCTTCCCCTCTCTGTGTGCACGTGTGTGTTTGTGTGTGATTTTAGGTGTGTGTGGGTGCTGTTGTGCTTAGGTCTCTTGGGCGTGGTGTTTGTCTGTCATCCACTGATGGAAACCAGCACTAACAAACCTTTGGCTTGGCATGTCAACCCTGCTCATAAAAAGGTAAAAAGTGATGCTACAGTTATTTTAGACTAAGTACATTCTGAATTATGCACTTAAGGCTCAGCTTATTAGCTGTAGGAATAGAGTTAACGTTGGTCTGATCATATATATATATATATATATATATATATATATATATATTTAACTACAGTGTGAGAAATAAGATGAGCAATATATTCAGAAACTCTTTATTTACAAGAGGCCTCTTGGTGTCACATGGTCATTAATTAAAAAAATGTACCAAACAATACAATTTTAAATTTTGCGCTTGACTGTAAGATCTCCATGTTATTTCCTAAGAAGGTCCATCTTTTTGGGAACTGTTTTTGCTCAACACAGCAGCCTAGACTAAAATGTCACTAAGAGACAGATTGTTGTGAAAACGTGTCCCCAAACATTAGCAGCACAGCAGGGTTTATCTCTTGGTACCACCAAATGCTGCTGAAAATCCTCCAGTTTCCCTGTGGAATACTAGAAAAAGCTTTGTGTGTGACCAGTTAAATGTAGAAGGCTGAATTAACAGCAGACAAACTAAATCACAAATAAACACGCAACAAGACAGCATTCCAGTGTTATGGCTAATGACAGCAGCAAATGTGTGCACAGGGCTTTATGCCTCTTAAGTCTGAGGAGTTACTTACCTTAACTGTACATGATCATTATGGACTGTTAGGGTGTCCGCAGCTCAGTAAAAAACACAATTTCTCATCCAAATTTACCTTTTTAAAATCTTAATGTCATTTTTTTTTAGTGAAGGATCAATGAAAAAATGCACAGCATTACATTTTCTGTGACCTACCCTGCGTTGTTTTTTTCAAGTCTTCAGCTTCTTCATACACAGTAGATATGTCTTGAGTTTTATTATTTTCTACATTTTTGTGTCCTCAGCTTTACCTGGCTAAAAATGTCCACTGAGCATCAGTAATCTCTCCTGAGTTTAAGTTTAGCCCACTTGAAAAGACCCACACTCATTTGCCTGTTCTTCTCAAGTGGAATCCATCTGCCTCTTACTTTTTGGGTTGAATATTAGAGCAATCTCCTCTGGTTTTAAGGCACACCTGTGCTCTAATGCCTAGATAGAGGGAGACATAGAGGGAACTACAAAAGTACTTGGGGTGCAAAGGAGAGCTTTTAATATGTGACTTGAATTTACATAAAATGACACCAAAAGCACAACTTGTAATTTCGGTTTTGTCGTATTTCAAGCAAGGGTAAAACCACCATCAACATGCTGAAACATTTGTCGACACAGCACATTATTTAATATCAGGAGTGTCAAGTGCTTGACATTATCTATACAGACAACTTATGTGGGCTCTCCTTTTCCAACAGAAAAAGCTCCAAGAATCTTTAACAGAATCAGTTAAGTATTGGAAAGAGAAGCAGAATCAATAATGGCAATGGTATTAACAAAACCTCGCAAATTCCCACACCTACTCACTAGCTTTGTGGGTTGTCAAAAATAGGCTTGTACATGCAGACACTGGTGTCCCCATTAAAACTTCATAAATTAAGCCTGATTGTGATGACTGTCTGTACCAGTTTCTGTTTATGAAACATTGATGCGAATGCTTCATAAACAAAAACTAAACTTTTAATATTTAGGAGTGACCCCATGCAGTCCCATATTTGACAATTACTTGAAGAGCATTTTTTGATTGTAAATCTCATAGTCAAGTTTTCTGCTTATGTAAGACAGATTGGTAGTATTTAAGTTCAATTTTTTTATGGATATAGCTGTTTTGTCCAAATAAAACATTGTCATGATACTTAAATTTAAAACATATGGAGTTCAAATTGCTTCGATAAGATACCAAAAAAAATTGCCACTTCATTCTTGCAGAGGGTTCATGAGTTTGTTCGAGGGGTTCTGGACGGCCAGTGTCATCCCAGCAGCACCAGGCAGAACTTGTTGACAAGACTTCCTGACAGCAGCCAAAAGACACAGCCCTTCTTGTGGAAAGATGTGTTGCAGCATGGTGACCTTTTTCAGTATCCTCCACCGTTTGGATTCAAAGGTTTTCGTGTAAAAGTCGAGGAGCTGCTGAAGCAGGTGAATACAATTTTATTATCACCCAAATCCATGTAACCAAAATGATTGTTTAATACTTTTCTCACGTGACCAAAGATCTTATGTGAAGAGCTTAACATTTGATGGACTCTGCCACATATTCAATTGTAAATACATCACAACAGAACAATCATTAACTTGAATGACTTTTTATCTCAAATTAAAATATTATGCTTAAAATGGAAAACTGATTCAAGATAGTTTGTCAAATGAGTTGTGTCATTAACTTTTCTGTGCAAATCAGTTTAACTATGACAACATTTTATAGTTGAGATTACTAAAGTTGATTCATTAACAGCAAAATGTTGTCTTTGTACTAATCATGATGTAAAACTCCAATTTTCCTTCAGAAAAATAGTGATGAAGTCTTAAGTCCACTGATTTGATACCTTAGATGTAAGGTATCTTTAAGATATGTTCTCAGTTGAAGAAAGTTGAATTACCTTTTTCATTAACCCTTAGGGCCCATTCCAATATAAGATTACACTTATACCCCTCAGTGCAAAAAAATGCTTTTTTGTTTTGGATTATTGCAGCAGGGGATATCTGCAGCAACAATTATTTTTATGTAATATCATTTTCTGTGCAGTGACATATACTCACACTTGTACCGCTCAGCACAAACAATGAACTTTTCATGAAGTAGCTCTAAAAATATTATACATTGGTACTGTTTCCACCTTTTTTGCCTGATATTTTAAACCAACACCCATCCTAATAATAAACATCAAATATTCATTTAAATGTCAGGTTTTTATCATGATGCCACCATGTTTTAACATGAAAAAATAAACAGAAAATTTGATTTTCAGTATGTTATATGCAAAGTTGTGTTTTTGAGTGCTTAATTATTACAGCCTGTGATATGTCAATGATTAGAAATACATTGGTATTTAGGCTTTATTACTCATTAAAAATCACACTCATTTTCATATGGTTAAAATGTGCCACCTGCCCAGATTGGCACTAAAAAATAGTAAGTTAATGTTTTATGCTTTAATGGAAGGAAGACCCAAAAATGCGGTTTGAATGGCTGTCAATGGCACATTTTTTGTGCTTTTGGTTTCCAGTGTAACAATTGATCACACACAGTTTAATTTAGACTTGCTGTAGGAGCTGAGCTCGAAATAACAAGGTCAAATGAAGAAACACAATCTTACCAAGATCCATGCTGTATGCGTGAACACAGACAAAATTATCAATAAATGAATAATGAAAAGCACGTAAAATCCGCACAAAGGTCCCTAAGGGTTATAGATATTTGTACTACTTACAAAAAGTTGGGGATATTTGGCTTTTAGGTAAAATTGATGGAAAACATAAATAGTTTGCGCTACAGTGATAATATATCATGAAAGTAGGGCATTTAAGTAGAAGTATGCAATGGTGATTGCCTCATCTCAAAAAATTACCTGAAACAAGAGCCAACAACAGTGGTGGGTATACCACAACAAAAATGTCAATACCTCAATAACTTGTTATGTGCCCTTGAGCATCAATTACAGCTTGACAACTGATGTCTCACAATGTTCACAAGTCGACTTATTGTCTGCTGAGTCATTGCATCCCACTCTTCTTGAAGGGCGGCCCGAAGGTCATTGAGGTTCTGGGGCACAGAGTTACGAGCCTCTACACGGCAACTCAGCTGATCCCATAGGTTTTCTGTGGGATTCAGGTCTGGAGAAAGTACAGGCCACTCCATTCGAGGTACCCCACTCTCCAGCAGCCATTCACTAATGATGCAACCTGGATTAGCTGGAGCATTGTCGTCCATGAAGAGGAAATTAGGCCTGTGTTATTCATGCAGGGGCACAATGACTGGATTAATGATTTTATTTAGGTAGTATGGGCTTGTCACTGTACCATTCACAAAGTGTAGGTCAGTTCTGTATTGACTAGACACACCTGCCCACACTGTAGCACCACCGACACCAAAGACACGTCTGGTAACAACAGTGGCTGATGCATGGCACTCTCCTTGACGTCTCCAGCATCATTGACGGCTATAATTTTTGCCCAACATTAAACAACTTTCATCAGAGAACAGCACTGAGGCCCACTGGTCCTTCGTCCAGCGTAAATGCTCCCTGGCCATTGCAAGACAATGCCTGTGCCTGGTGGTGTGGTCAGGTACCCTTGCAGGTCGTCTAGCATGCAGACCACACTGATCTAAATGGTTACAAATGGTCTGACTCTCACCTCCCTTAAATGTGCCTGGCGTTGAGTGGTTTTCATCATCCGTTCCACAGGGCACAATGCAGTGGTCATCAGTGTGGGATGTGGCCAAAGGATGTCCACTTCTATGCCTTTTCCAGTCTCTGTATCTCTTTTTCAACAACACTCTGTGACACTCTAAGCTCGGTGGCCACTTCTGTCTAAGAACATCCTGTTTGAAGCCTCGCAATGGCGAGGTACTGTTGATCAATTGTTGGGTGTCGCCTTGGTCTCATGTTAAATTGTGAACAGCATGATGAGGAGGACTGTTTAAACACCAATTCTGATTGAACCAGGAAATGTATTGGTCAATTTGTGGATCAAACACCTGTTGTGAATTTTGCGGTTAAGCTCATGGTTGGAGGAAAGCAACCTGTGCAAAAAGTACTGAAACACTGAGAAGTTGGACATGTGTATTCAAAAGTGAATTAAGTTCACCTGTAAAGGTTATAGTGCGTTTTGGGTTCATCCTGAAATTCCACCTGAAAGCCAAATATCCCTAACTTTTTGTGAGTTGGGTAATTTGGGTAATCTAAGTGACCAAAGTATAGATCTAAATATGGCTCAGTACAGAGTGTTGCTGGTTTCCAGAGTGAACAGGTTCAAGCTGTAAAACAGACAGACAGCAGCTTAACCTCTGATTGGAATTAAACAATAAAATAACAAGTAAAGGGAATGAGTGTAAAGCTGTAACTGCATACCCTTTGAGTTAAATGTAATTTCTTTTATAGTTTAATAACATGTCATCTCATAGTCATTTCAGTCTTTCTGACTTTGGAGTCAGAATCATGGTTTAAGATCTGTATTATTTAAATTTAGAAGGGTACTAAAAATAGAAATGCACCTTCATGACCTCCTCATCAAATGGGTTAAATGAGAATAAACTGAATGTTTCCATAATTTTATTTCTCCTCAAAGCTGCCAGACTCTGCCTCTGCAGCCCAGCCAGGAAACACGTCAAATAAATGTAGGCGCTGTGTGGTTGTGGGAAATGGAGGCATTCTGCGAGACCTAGAGCTTGGCTCACTGATTGACCAGTTTGATGTCATCATAAGGTCAGTAACACAAACTTAATGAGTGTATTAGGTCAAGCAAAATGGTCTTAGACCTCACACAATATTGTGTTTTAATGTTTTCCTACGTAATCATATTAAATTTTGTAAATGGTTGTTGGTACATTTCTTTTGATTTTGATTTTAAGGGCTTCAAATTAATAGCACCGATTCTACCTGTGATTGTGAATTAGTGTGATCTAGTTTTCAAACAAGCCTTGTGTATTCACTAATCTCTCCTTGACAGCACCAGGAAGATTAGGCCTTTGTTGATGTGGTTAGAATCCGCAATAAATATTTCAGGTCCTCTCAGAGCCTAATCCTTGCAGATTGTGGTATTTATCTTTGGACAGGGTGGAGCTCAGCATAGTGTTTGCCTACCTCAATGGACAACTGTTGTGTAGCAAGGGGAACCCTTATTCACAGTGCTGCAATGAGACTTTGTTACACAATAATTCCGTCAGGCCATTTTTTTTAATTTACCACCACAGGTAGGTGTTAGTACCATCTAGGTTCTACTGTCGGCCTGCTGCACCTCCAACAGTGCTTGCTAGGCTGGCTGTGGGGTCATCAGCCAGGGACCACCGTTCACAAATGTTTTGCCCCTTAACCCAGAACATCTCCTGGTGGGCAGTGAACAAGAATGTCTCCAAGTCCCCCCCCCCCACAGCTAGCCTGTCTCAGGAATTGCTGGCTCTCCATACCTTGTCCTGCCCCCTCATCCAAAGCCAAAAGCTTGCTTTCTCTGCCTCCTCTGAAAGCTCTCTGGTAGCTTTGTGTAGCGCCTTGCCCCTCTGACCTAATTCC
Source organism: Cetoscarus ocellatus (assembly GCA_037902135.1). Taxonomy (NCBI): domain Eukaryota; kingdom Metazoa; phylum Chordata; class Actinopteri; order Labriformes; family Labridae; genus Cetoscarus; species Cetoscarus ocellatus. The sequence goes on from JBAMNC010001567.1 coordinate 505,092, forward strand.
TTCAGCAGGTAGGTTGTAGATCTTCCCACAAAACCCCTTGTGCCAATCTCCACTGGAAAGAGTCTATATTCCATCTGCTCTCCCAGCACTCCACAACCAGGTCAGAGTATTTTGCCCTCTTCCTTTTGTGCGCTTCATCCATTCCCTCTTCCCATGGTACTGCCAGCTCAGTCAGGAGAGCAGCTCTGTTGGATGTGGCCCACAGCACCATGTCTGGGTGCAGAGTGGTGCTGCAGATCTCTCCTGGGAAGTGGCGCTGCCTGCCCAAATCAACCCCCAGCATCTAGTCCTACCCTGGTGCCAGGAGCGTTGGTGCTGGTCTCCTGTCAGTGGCTACAATTTCCCCTTCTCTAAGGAACTGCGTCCACTGCTGGCTCCCTGGCTGGGTCCCATGGCTTGCTTCTTGCCTTCTCCTTTCCACCACCTCTGCCAGCTTTCTGAGCACTTGATCATGCCGACATCTGAACTGGCCTTGGGTTAGTGTCATCTTGCATTCTGCCAGAGTGTGGTGCAGGGAGCCATTGATGGTTTCACAGAGGTCGCAGGCCTGCTCCATGCCCAGCCACTGTTAAAGATTTCAGGGGAGGGCAGGGTGTCATAGGTTGCCCAGATGAGGAAACTGAGTCGGGCCTGTGGCAGTTTCCAAACATCTGCCCAGTTCACCACCTGACTCGTAGCCACCTCCTTTGTTGTCCAGCGACCCTGCTGCCCCTGATCCACTGACTTGACCCTGTGTTGTGCCATCCTTATGAGCTCAGAAACAACAAGGTCCTTCCTCTCCTTTCGCTGGCTCTGGACCACATAATGGGTGGGTCACCCAAGCCCAGGCCAGCATGTCCCATCTGGACTCTGCCCACCACTTCCTGGTGCTGCAACCTGCTTATCGCTTTCCGCACCTCCTCCTCCGCCCTCCTTTTCCTCCCTGTTGCAACATGGCATTCATGTCTGTCACCATCACATCTGCAAATTCCATCAGCTCCATCACAAGCCTTGCCTTTTCCTGCCTGTACCCTAAGGTGGTGGATTTTAGGGGGAGCTGAAGAGTGTTCTTCCCATACAGGCTTGCTGATGAGGAGCTGTTTCACCTTGGACTGTAGAAAATATAATATTGACATAAAATCTATGTCAATTTATGCTGCAATAGATGCACATGACACAGTATGTGCCCCCACATACACACAAAGGCAGAGACACTCGCTGGTGGCTGTCCTGTCCTTCACTGAGTTCCTGTGACTCCCTTTCTCCAATATTATGCCCCGATACTACCGCTGGAGATGGAGCAAAGCACACTTCAGATAGACAGTAAAAGATCAACCTGTTCCCCCCATCCTGACTCTGAGACATTCACAGCGGAGGCAAATGGACTCAAAGGTGTAAATATTATAGCTTGAAACAGCAGTGTAACTTGGGTTTATGACTGCACTTTTACTGGCCAAATGTTACAAATACCACCTGGGTATGTTGTGTAAAAACTACAATAAATAGAACAACTAAAGAAAGGGTCTGGTTCCTTGAAACAATACCCTGTAGGACCATGTGACGTCCTAAGTGAAAAATGTTTCAAATAATATAAACTTTGCTGACAAACTGAAGCAGCACAGCCTCTGAGGATGATATAGCTGTCTGCCATTTAGCAGCCTGAGGATGTTAAAGTTTTCAGTCCACCAAACCTGGCTAGACGTTAAACTTCTGTGACCTCTCTTTTGATTTAAAATAATTTCATGAATACTTATTAAACCTGTATTTAGCTTTTTAGATTTCATAAAATGCCTACTTTTCTGTTGTACCTTGTTTTTTTTTATACAGTTGTACCAAATTTGTCTGATCTATTTATTTAGCCCCAACAACCTTAGCACCCTTCACAATCGTCTAGCCTTTGTTTCCAGTTAAATGTTGCCAATCTTCCTTTACTTCAATCCAGATATACATATGGGACTTCTGAAACATTATTTAAGCTCCAATTTAGATTACAGATAGTTGGCACAAAATGCATCTGCAAAACAATTATCAAGTCCCGGTTCGTATCTCCTCATCACTCATATTCTGGCTTACAATGATTCATCTGATCAAGGCCTTGATCAGATGAATCAGCCTGCTGCTCAGGCTTCACTTATCTCATATATATCCACAGAAATTTTAAGTCCAGTTGAATGGGGGGAAAAAGCCTTGAATTGTTTAATTACTTTTGGATAGCTGCATAATTTCTACACAAGACTGTTGACACTGGTGGAATTTCCTCACTCCTTAGGGGAAACCCAAGTTTTCTATCACCTGGTTTATTTTAACTGCACTGCTGCTTCTCTAAGAAGCTTTTATAATGGACACTTCTCATGGTATGTGACCATCAAAACTAAGCTCTTTATTTATTTAGGATGAAATCACTGACTCTGTAGTCTTCCTTCAGGTTAAACAGTGGTCCTCTGAGAGAGTTCAGTGCTGACGTTGGGAATCGAACCAGCATCAGGATGAGTTACCCAGAGGGCACACCGCTTCAGTGGATGGACAAAGACCCACACACTCTGTTTGTAGCTGTGGTGTATAAAGGAGTCGACATCAGTTGGATCTCTGCTATGATCAACAAGTTGGCTGTGGTAAGAAGTGATGCTTTGAGTGTTTGTGTTTTATGGATCAAATTTGTTCCAAATTTGAGTTCTTATTGGAATCCAAAGCAGTCTATTAAAGCACAGGTTTTAAACAACATAACAGGGCTACATTTGGAAGAGGTGTCTATTGTCCTGTTTGACAAAAACCTTGAATTTACGTTTTTAGGATTTTCTCTTTTTTTCCTGTAAATCAGTGTCTGTCAGTTGGTTTTATAAATTCATGATAATGAAAAATACCAAAACAGCTTGTTCCTTAACACCATAACGCAATTGGCTTCCAAAGCTGTCAACTTTGCCTCTAGGCTCCCTTTACCTGTGGAACATATTGTGACTTATGGATAGTTTTTTGGACAAAGTTTCTACGTTTTGTACATACACACACACATTTGTAGACACCTACATACATACATACATACATACATACATACATACATACATACATACATACATACAAACACACATACATACAAACACACATACATACATGCATACATACAAATCATAAATCACATCAGATTGGAGTGCAATTCCTGATGTCCATTTGTAAATGGTGTGAAAATTATTCAGTCTAGAGCTAAATGTTTTAAAAGCAATTAGGATAAACTTGTTTAACAGGAAAAACTGAGGGCTTGTATAGATGCAGGTACTCTTAGAGGTGTTAGTCAAGGCAATAACAGAGACTATCGCTCCCCATTCCTTATCCTCGATCTTATTTATATTTAAATCCTGCTCTGTCTTCTCTTGATTTTATTTCATTTGTAATTTTTGAAAAGCATTTGTATGGTAATGAAAGTTACTGACTAGAGCATTAAAGCAAATTGCAACAAAAAGAAGACATCTCAGTTCATAACAGTGGTACTCATTTTTAAACTTTGATGCATAACATCCATAGAAATTCCAAAATGAAGTTCCAAATGTTATCATATTTTACATCCTGCCAATTCCTGCTGTTTGGAGAACCCACAAAGTTTCCATTTTATGCAGTTTAGACAGCAACCTAACAAACAACAGTGTTAACTCATGTATTTCAAAGCTTATACCGCAAATATTGTTTTCAGCCTGACCTGGAGGCATCCCAGTCACTGTAGTATGATTTTTGACAGTTGTATGTGCCTTGTGTGTGATTATTTGTCATTACCACCTAACTCTCATGCCTAATAGCTACTTTTATCTCCTTATATAACTGTCAAAGCTGTTTCACCTTGGACTACTACCCATTTAGGGATAATGTTTCAAGCCTGTGTGTATCTATAATAAAAAGCTGATCTTGATCACACAAAGACAAGAACTGAATGTTTATTTTCATAAAGCCAGTAGCACTTAAGACTGGTTTAACGTGTGCTTTGTGATATAGCCGCTGTTGGACTGGATCTTCTTCTGGCAGAAGGTTCCAAGTCAAATCCCTCTGGAGCCCCACAGGTTCAGACTTCTTAACCCACAAGTCATCAGAGAGACTGCGTTACACCTTCTGAAATACCCCACACCCAAACCACGCCTGTGGGGCAGCGACCAGGTGACAGACCTTTTTTAAAAGCTTTATTCATTATTGTCAGGCTCTGTTCCTGTTGTTTGTGAGAAAAAACGAGTAGAATTACAGACTTCAGAGCTTTCCAAAATCTTAAATGTTCTGAATTTCACTTCAGTCTCCCTGAAACTGCTTTTGATCCTTGTGGAAAATTAAGTTTTCACACACAGTTGTCAATGCATAAATTCAGTTCCTGAGACTCTTACTTCTTGTTGTGTCATGGCAGCTGTTTGCAGTCACATTACTCCTTGTCGGCCAATCAGGACCTGGAGTGCAGTATAATTTTTGACTATGCTTAAATCAGCCAGGGGAGGGTGGTGAGTATTTAAGTGCAGAATTTGTATGGTGGCTGTAATACTTCACAATTGAACCACCTCACTTAAGTGTTGTTTTAGTCATCAAAGTGAGATTATTAGATTTATTCATCAATCTGAACTGACAGTAGCAAGGATCTCCAAGAAACAGGAACACATCAAGGATAAAAACGAAATTAGTTAAAGAAACAATTGCTTAAAAAAGACAGAATGAGAGCTATATAATCGAGATAGAGAGCTAGAGATTCAGATAAAAGACAGAAACTTTGTTTTTTTGTTGTAACAGTGGAATTTATCATGCATGGTTTCTCGTACTCATGGGAAGCGTATACATGAGCATGAGCAACTGTTTTTTTCCAGTCTATGTCCATACAGGGCTCCATATGAAAACATCATAATCTTGTGTTAATTTTCTCTTTTCACAAATCTGAAGTCGCACTACAAACTTCATTGCAGTTTCTTTTTCCAGACTTTATTGCTAGCCTCTGACATGTAGCTGAAGCATTTTTTGTTAACGTGAAGTTCTCTCATGTGATGGATTCTCACTGCATTGCTCATTCTTGATAAGAAACTATGTCACTCGCAATTACTGTTGTAATTTTAAAAAAATCTAAAGAGTTCTGGTTGCTCAATTACCAAAAAAAGTGATGGTGTTATGGGTTTACATCTTGAGAAAATGGATGTGAGCAGACTTCATGAATTTCCTTTTCTCTAGACTCTAGCATAACTCACTATGTTCAATGAGCATAGCATGTCTGGCATTTTTGGGGAATCCTGTGTACGTACTGTCAGGCATGCCTTGTTGATGTACCCCAATTTCGCTTGCAGTCTACACTAGTGGAAACACACCGTGTCGAATTCATTACCTCCGCCAAGGAGGTTATGTTTTTGCCTGCGTTTATCTGTCTGTTTGTCCGTTTGTTTGTTTGTGTTCAAAATAACTTGAAAAGTTCTGAACGGATTTGGATGAAATTTTCAGGAATTGTCAGAAATGGGATATGGAAGAACTGATTAAATTTTGGGGGTGATCCGGATCACCATCTGGATCCACAAATTTTTTAAAGGATTCTTTAACATTGGGAGATAGGACCATTTTCGGCATTTGTGCATATAACTCCACAAAAACCTACCTTGGCGGAGGTTTGCGCTCTCCGAGTGCCTTCTAGTTTAATGTTTTATATCATGTTCGGAGCTTCTTTGATCTCTTGTCCTTTAAAAATATCAGGAAATAACATTGGGTTTTGTCAGCTTCAGATTGTAGGGCATGGCTTTGACTATTTGTCTGTCAACGTAGAAGGGAAAAACATGTTTTAATTCTAAAATACTGGTAGTTTGTGAAATAAAAAATGAAAGCAGTTCACCTTAAATGGCGACTAACTTAGAAAACACAAGAGCAAGATTTAGACAAATGGATCCAGAACAGGAGTAAAGAGAGGGGGTCAAAGATAAAAAAGGAATGACCAAAAAGAATGACTTAACAATGTTTTGCTCCTCTTTTTTCCTTCAGAATGTGCCTACCATTGGTGTCTCTGCACTGAATCTTGCCAGTCTGCTGTGTGATGAAGTCAGCCTGGCAGGCTTTGGCTACAATATGTCCCAGCAGGGGGCACCACTGCACTACTACGACCACCTGTCCATGAGCGTCATGCTGCAGCAGAAAACACACAATGTGGGCAAAGAGACTAAACTCCTCCAAAGCCTTGTCAGAGAGGGAACCATCACTGATCTGACTGGGGGGATTCACTGCTCTTTCTGCCCCAGCTGACCCTAAGACCTGTAACCAAAATGGACTGTTAACTTTTTGTTTTCAAGTAATTTAAAGAACAGATAATATACTGAATGTAATCACAGAGAGGTGACACAGGTAATATGACAATAATATGCCCCTGATATTGGTCACGGAGTTCGTCTGGAGGACAAAATGGCTTAAAAACGCAAAGACAGTAAAGATTTTTTTTCCCAAATTGAAGTATCATAGTATTAATGTATGTCTGTTAAATGACCATTAAACTAACCAGTTACATTTTTGTCGACTCAACCTGACAGGCGGTCAGTTTATTTGAAATAAAGAATTATTATTTCCATTACTTTTATCCATACCAGCATTGCCAAAATGTGTTTCGCTGGATAATGAGCTCTCGCTGTACCCACTTACTCAGTTTGTACAATACAGTTCTCTGGCAATTTGGTGTCAGAGTTTTGTGTTTCTTAAGCCATCCAAGCCAGTGATCCTATTTGGATGAGATAAAGAGCCATGACGGGCCAGAATTTTGTATACTAGGTATCGGTGAACACCAGCTCTAGCTTAACGCAGAAGTGACATGCAAGTGAGATGCGTATTGGACTGAACGTTAGTTTCTGCCTGTGGGTCTGTTTTGTATAGGTGAATGTCTGAGATGATTTTAAGGTTGCTTTGGTAATGACTTGTTTGCAGGGCTTTATCTGAAGTTTGTCCTGATTTATGTTCTTTTTGTTCTTAACCCTTCAAAGCCTGAAAACACAAATTATAGCCAGAAAATTCTAATTATTCGAGGCTGAATTGTTTATTTCACTTTCTACTGAAATCCAAAAAAACCCCCAAATTTGTATAAAATTTAACGCATATATTTTTTGTATCTTATTTGATACATTAGATGTTTTTGGCAACTGATAATCCATTTGAGGAGATTTCTATCATTTATCTTATTGTATTCAGATGTTTTTTAGTCATTTGTTGATCCTACTGACTAGATAGAGGTGTCATAAAAGTATGTATCAAATATGATACAACAGGCTTTAAGGGGTTAGATAGGGACCATATTTAGCAGTTACAGGCACCTCTACATTGGCATGACTTTGATTTGTTATACAGTCTTGTTGAGTGTAGGAAAACAGGCTTTTCATTGCTTCTGCCTGTAGCACAGCATGACATTCAAAAGCATAACCTCATATTTATCATGATAGTCTTTGCTTGGACATACGGTCCCGGTTAGAGCAAAAAAAAACCTTGCTACATTGGTATTCTGTCCACTTTTAAAGTGAATGATAGAGCTTATACTCTGTTCCCTGAAAGTATTTTTACACTGCACAATGTTTTATTAACAAATGTGCACACTGGAAGATTTTAATCTATATAAATATATTTAGGAGGATACAGTGAAATGTGAAACAGAGCTGGTTTTGGAACAAACATAAGTATTTGTCAGCACATTGAGAATCTTTTGTCGTTTTTAATCAGAAAACCTACTGTGTTGTTGCTGTCTGTATATTCATTGGTTGAGCTATTTATAGAGATTCGTATGGATTCTGACAGAAAGTTCTCAAAACCGGCTGGTCTGTGAAAAAATCCATCAAAGATGATTAAAAAAAGATTCAAAAAAAGTGCTTTGTTGTCCATTAAAAGTCATCACATTTTTAAAATTTACGTTGTGTACATTTTACTTCAACAAACAGCTGGGTTACTAACTAGCAATGTGTTGCATTTGTGATATTTTTGTTTGATATTTAATTTCATACATCTCAGTTGTCACATTGTTTTTTCTTTGCTTTACTGGACTGATTTCTCATTCAGAACACAAATATACTGATAGAGCTGACATCAGCTAACATGAATATTCAACATACATGGGTAGATATATGAAATGAAAGTTGTATGGAAACATTTATCACATACCACTCCTATCATAAGTGTAGGATACAAAATTTAAAAAAGAAAATAATCTGATGGTGCCCTTCTTAACTATGTGTTTTTTTTTTTGTTTTTTTTTTTATTATTATATCACAAGTGATAATTTATTGCACTGCTGTTTGACCTTAATGAATTTTATATAAATGTGAACATTATGTCAGAGTGGGTGTTTTTTAATCAAAAATCAACATAGCACTGTTTAATTATCAATATCTAGACAGATAGATTCTTTATTAATCCCTAGGGAATTCATGATGTAAGAGTTGAAATATTTCTTGAATGCCTTTGTCTATTATTAAGATCAGTGGCCAGGGCTTGCCACAGTGGTCAATCAACAGATGCCGCTGGTTACATTTAAGGAGCATTATATACATATAGCCTGTTAGGATTACAAAACCTTATATAACATTACAATTTGTTCATACATTTGTATTTCTCAGTAATACTACGCACGTTTTATTATTTGTTTTGAATCGTAAGTGGGTCAGCAAAACAAAACTGATTGTGGGCCATATTGTAAAGCCAATACACTGTGAAAGTTTTCAATGAAGAACTTTAATATGACAAAATGAACCCCTAGACTGTGCTTAAATAAGCAACAATTTTACCAGAGTAGCCTAAAAGGAAAATTCTACTTCTAATGGTAATGACTTTACATAAATTGTATGTTGTTTTGATTATTACAATTATTTAATTTCATTATTCAGCACGATTACTGAAATTTAAATTTATTACCGTTTCTCATAGAGTTTCTGTCAAATTTTAACAATCTGGTGGGATATGCAACTTGGTTATTAATATTTTTGCTCATGATGCCAGTTATTAAAAAAACATGGAAGGGGGAATGAATATTAGGTCAAGTTGGAGGAGAGAAAGAGACACAATTTTCTTTTCAAGATTTACTTATAGACAAGTCAAAATCTTGAGAAAAAAGTCGAGATCTTGAAGAAAGAAGTTTAAAGGATGAAAATACAGTTGAAACAGAATTGTCTAGATGTAATGCTGGGAATAATGTAGAAATACAATTTCAAAACAAAAGTGGAAATGTAGGAAAAAATGTATCATTTTTAGAATACAGTTAAATACAATGTCAGGAATAACCAACAACCACAAACAAATAGGATCAATCACAAACACACTGACATAAAACCCTGCACATACAGACAAAACTGAATTTTAAACACATACATATATCTGACCCTGAATACTTTCTTCACATTAGATTAGACTGGATTAGATAGAACTTTATCAATATCCTTGGAAAAACTTTTAAAAAAGCATAGATGGATATACCATACCCCCATAAACACACACCATTTTATATTGTATTATTTTAACCGTTTTATTTAAAAACTAGAAAAGCTTAAAGCACATAACTCTCAGCCAAGGCACTGCTGACCTTTTTAGACAAATTATTAATAATGTGGAAACTGCTCTATCTCGCAAGTCATCCAGCTAACAGAAAAATGGGAAATAAAGTTGATTCATACCATATTTGCTGCTGTTGAATATTATTACCTCTAAGATTAAAATCTTGTATTTATTGTCGTTACCTTATAACATTAAATTACCTTTGAGATAGATAGATAGAATTGTCATTATTATTATTATTATTATTATTATAATCATTATTGTATTTTTACTTGTTTTTCTCGTAGTACTAAATGGAAAAAAAAAAAACAACAACAACACTCTCTGTCTCTTTTTCCGTCTAACACTTGGTCCATGTACTCTTGGAAAAAACAGGCAACGAGGCGAGAAACAGAGATTAGCGCGGGTTTTATTTTGAAAAAATACCGGAAGCTGATTTTCTTTTAGATTATTAGGTGCGCGTGGTCAGAAACGAGAAGCCGGGAGATCAGCAGCTATCAGGTGGTAAGTACTTCAAGAAGTTAGACACTCTTTGTCTCCCAAATGTACACTTTACTGTCGTGTCTGGTAGTTCTTATGCCGCAGACTACTAACTAATGTGGAGAAATAAAGGAGCACTACACTGTGTTGTTGAAGAAAGGTCACACTGAACTCCATTCATTTATAAGACGGGTTCAATAAATGGTATCTTGCTAAAAAAAAAAATACACTAACAAAATACTGTAAAGCTGTTAAATTTCCCATTTGTTTTGTATTTTGGAGCTTTTTTATTCCCTGTGAATAGAAGCCGCTGCACTTTTTGTCTTTTTAAAAACTGAAGAGTTTTCACATAGACCGTCGGTCTAACAGCGCTGTTATTGACGTCTGGTTGATGAAGGTTAAATGCTGCTGCCTGTAACAGCATGAGTATCACTGTGACTCCACTTAAACTTTCTGAAAACGTCGTTTTTGCTATTGGGTTTTTTATTGTCAGTCCTTTACTTTCTTTCTATAGTTTGCTGTCATGTAATTCATTAACTTTAGTCGATAGATCAGTTTTAGATTGTTTCACAGACTCATCATTAAGGGTCGACAATGAGCATTGTGTTAGGAGACTCAGTTTGTGTGTGACTTTTCAGATTGCAGTCCAGCTTTGATCCTTTAAGGTCGTTTGAGGTTAAAGTCGAACGTTAGATGTAGATTAACGAGCAGACCTGCAAACACAGGCACTTTTCTGACTGGTGTCATATTGATATCTGCTCCCCTCCAAAAGTGTTGGCCTTTAGGGTTATAGGTTGGGGTCGTTCACTGCAAGTTTCTTTGGGGTACATCCATTTTTACGGGAACAGTCTTTAGTACATTTGAATAGTCCATGATTACGTGTGTGTCTGTGGTGAAGTCCATACTGTCTGATAACTGTAGGACAATGTAAATATTGTATAGGCGACAGAAACTATAAAAAACACTGAAGGTGATCTGTTAGCAGGCTGCAGGTTTTGAGGTGAAAGGTGACTTGTACCTGATTGGCGGACTTCCATGAACCCACAACCTTTTCATTGGTTCATGGTATATATCCCCCTCCCATTCCCCCTCTCTTCGGAGGTGGCTCTCATGTTCATGTGGACCGCTGAATGTGTAAGAGGAGGATGTGGGCTCTGTCTTGACAGGAGTGGGCGGAGCAGCCCCCTGTCAGCAAAGCGGATCATGTGCTTCAGGACAAAACACGAGGAAACAAAACGGAACAATTTTCCCCTTGTTATAGGCAACATACACCATAAGTTGTTTTATAATAAGATAACTAAAATGGAAGCATATTGGAGTCATTTTGTGATATAATAAGCAAAGTAGAGGCGGACGTATTCATACATAATCAAAATAATATAAGTGTTTTAGAGATGCACAATTTTATGGGCAAATTGTTGATACGAGCAGGTTATGCGTTGATTATGGGTATTGCCAGATATGAAGATTCTGCCAATATTTACAGCTGATATATTGATTATACATTTCAACCATATACAGTATATCCCCATACAATGGCAGTAGTATCAGCAGAATCTACAAATGCACCATAATGACTTGCCTTAATATCACAAATGTGTACATTCACAAAACAATATAGTGTTAATAACAAGAGAGTAAATTGTTTTTTTCTTGTTCCACCTGTGTTTCTAATACAAATATTATTCTGTACAAAAAATGTGACTGCTGGTGTGGGTATTTAATGAGTTGTGATGTCTGTATATTGATGTCAGCAAATTTCCAATATAATGCATCCCTAGAGTGATGTATTTAAACCTCACTGTTAAATTAAATGATGCTGAAAAAGTGTTACAGGAAACTTAATGAAGGATATAGAAATTGTAGCAATTTTCACAAACTTTTGTTCCATAGTTTTGCCGTCCCCCATAATTTCTGACAAAACGTAAGCAGTCTAGATTTAAGTTAACCCAAAATACTTGACTTTTTGTTGATAAATACATGATCAGTGTTGATTTTTTGATATCAAAACTCCATATTTATTTTCCCCATGGCTAAGGGTTCAACCAGTACTGTATTTGAACCCTTTTACCCCCAGCTCTACGTGTATCGTATTGATTAATCTGCTAAACTTGAATAAACCCAATCATATCATGCACTTGACTGTGATATATAACACTGAGAAAAACAAACATGCACACAAGAGAAGTCACTGTTTCAGTAATGTCTTGGGCTTTAAGGCTCTATTCAGTCTTGAAATCAGAAATATGAACATGACTCTTCACATGTTGGCTCCATACAGCAAAACCTTTAGAGATGGGATGACCTATTTAAAAACTCCAGAGACATTACTCAGCAGAATTATGAAACTTAACACGGTAAAACAAAGTGTTAACTAGATTAAAAATGCTCTGCTAAATGGATGACCTGAGTGTTTATGGTTAAGCTATGAAGCAAATGTGATTCAAATGAGAAAAGGTCAACTTTAGAAAGTTCTGAATTGTCAGCGCTTTCACTGTGATGTAATTTGCGTTATGAAATTATATAAACCATAAGAATGTTATGTTCAAAATGAAGTAGCTAACTTGTCAGAGTGGTTAATATAACAATATCAACACTGAGATCTGAGGTTTTAATGATCAAGAATGGTTTTGAAAGAAGACAAGTTATATTAATTTCTAAAGTCTTTTCTTTGCCTATTCTCATTAAAAACTACCTTTTCCGTAAACACTCAGCTCAGTGGTTTGATAGTATTAAGTCTGTTTGATAAATACCAAAAATATGAACACTGTTACATTGCCATTTTTTCAATCCAACACTTAAAACCTTAAAGACTACTATTTTAATCATACGTTGCAAAACGATTTAACTGAGTTGGTCTATTATGTTTTTTTTTTTTTTTTTGATGAGCTTAAAATATAATCTTTTTCATCCAGTGTTTAACAATTCATCTTCCAGTAACAAAAATACTAACAATAAATGTGACAGATGGAGAGTCAAAAGGCTGCATGTCTGCGGCTAACTAGTGGCCAGAGGCTGAACTATAATGCAAAACAAATGTCCTGAATTTCAGTAAAGAATTAACAAAAATACTGATTTTGGGCTGTGAAGAATTGATACAGTATCATCAAGAAAAAAATGTGATATACTGGTTTACAAACCCCAATTCCAAAAAAAAGATGGTACATCTTGGAAGACGTAAATTAGAACAAAATACATTGATTTGCTATTCTTTTCTACCTATATTCAATTGAGTGCACAACAAAAACAAGATATTTGATGTTCAAACTGATAAACCTTATATTTGCAAATATTCACTAAATTTGAAGTGAATATGTTCCAAAAACTGTGAAAGTTGAAGAATAAACACCTGTCTGAAACATTCCACAGGTGAACAGAATTCACATTTTTTACTCTTAATTTGAACAGCACTGAATTTAGGGATTTCATCATCTACAATCCTAAATGCGTCAATGACATGACACAATTTTTTTGTGTCCCCATGGTTTAGTTAAATTTAAAAAGGTTAAAATTTGAAAATAAATTCACAAATTACTTGAATACATTCTCTTCTTTGAAGACCTAGTCTCAAATTTTTGCATTTGATCAATTTTGAGAGACTTTTCAGGAGATAATGGAAAAAATGTCTAAGTGGTGTAACCAAAACAACTTGGAACCAAATTCTTTAACTTGTTCAAAAAAGGTGAAATTCTCAATAAAACGCATCATCAACTATGTGGGCATAACCATACATTTGTTTTGCTTAACAATGAATACAATAAATGGAACACCATTGTTCTGAATATTATGGTGAATTTGGGTAATTTGTGGACTATGTAATTTGTCAATGCGGCGTAACCAACATTCAAGGAGCCATTTTGTTCATTTTTGTAAGAAGATCAAGTGGCAGGAAATGATTTCACAAAGAAAGACCCCTGATTAACCTAACTGCTGCATGTCAAGGTTAGCTCTCTTTGAAATCTTGATAATTTGACCTTTTTAGGGTATGGTTAGGTGTGCTCAAGGTTGCATCTCAAATGGTATGACCTTAGAAAACCATTTATAATTCAAAGTAACTGTAAAAATAAGAATTTTAAAAAATGAGTCTGAAATCTTCACATCAAGGCCATGTGCTTACATAGGTGTCCATCATAATGCCTGTAAATTTTAATTTTAATTGAAATATCAAATGGTGTAACCTGTTACACCATTTGATGTTGGTAAATAACATACATTTTTTATGCCGACTAAAGATGTAATGTGAACTAAGTTACTATGTGGAACTATTTTTAAGTGTTACGTGTTATATTTCTTAGAAAAAGTGGTGATTTATCCACTACTTTATTATCAAATCTCTGGAAGGTTGGTGTAACATTGTTATTCTGCATGGGTTTATTATTTTTGGTTTAAAACATATTAAATATAAAATTAATACATATTTGTATTCCATTCACTTTCAACTTTAAGCTCTATATACAAGAATATAATTAATGTCATAAATGTAGCAGTAGTGGATGAACAATGACAATGTTGAAAATGAACAGCAGCTTTAAAAAGATATGACACTCCAAAAACATGTTAAATGTTTGTCAAAGATTTAAATTTAGATCTGTAAAATTACATTTATTAACTTTCTATTGTTTCATGATTATTGCAATATAATAGAGCCTCTTTTCATCCAATAGATGCCATTATTAAGCAAAGAAAGCGTGGCTCGACACAGAGCATGAGTCCATGCAGATCTTGCAGCAAGGGCCATTTATTGATTCTTAATTAATAGAAAACATCCAATTCTTGTTGTTGGTGTTTTTCTTCATTAAAAATAATAAAAGCGCAAGTTCAATTGAACTTGCTGACTGTCATCCTTGAATTTTAGTTCCAGTTTCTTCTGTAAAAGCAACATGGTCATGTGGTTTGACTGTTTTTGTCCATTGTTGTAACCAGTATTTTTCATAAAAATATTATAATTTACAGGAAAATTCATGGGGAATAAAATGTTACCCTCTTTTGCAATGACCAGTTATTTAGAAAAAGCAAAGTGATTTTCAGTATTGGTCCTGCTCTTTATTGCAAAAATGCATATAATTGAATTTTAAAATAATCCTTAAAAATGTGTTTTCAAGTGATAAATTAAAATTGAGTCACTGTTTTTATAGGTACACTTGCATACACTCTAGGTGGAAATAAATATTTAATATTTATCCTTTTGTTGTGGTAACACCACTTGACAAACATACATTTTTGCATACCTAATGCAAGCTTTTACAACAATTTATTAAAATATTTTTTAATTGCTCATCATGCAAACTCTTATTTGTCACTGACCCAATATATCATCAAAAGGTTCAGAGAATCTGGAGAAGTCTCTGCATTTAAGTGGCAAGGCTGAAAACCAACATTAGAGCCTGTGGTCCTCAATCCTTCAGGTGACACTGCATTTAAAACCGTCATCATTCTGTAAAGGATATTATCACTTGGACTCAGAAACACTTCGCAAAACCATTACCAGTTAACACAGTTCAACAGTTCATTGCTACATCTACAAATACCAGTTAAAACTCTACCATGCAAAGTCAAAGCCATAAATCAATAACACCCAGAAATGCCACTGGCTTCTCTGGGCCTGAGCTCATCTGAGATTGACTGACACAAAGTGGAAAGTGTGATGTAGTCTGAAAGTCCACATTTCAAATTGTTTTTGGAAATCATCGACATTGTGTCCTCTGGGCTAAAGAAGAAAGGACAATCCAGTTTGTTATCAGCAAAAGTTCAAAAGCCAGCAACTGTGATGGTATAGGCGTGTGTTGGTTCCCATGGCATAGGTAAATTGCATATCTGTAAAGGCAGATTAATACTGAAATATACTACATACAGGTTTTGGAACAACATGTGCTACCATCCAAACTATGTCATTTTCAGGGACATCCCTGCTTATTTCAGTCACATTCTGTGTGTGTGGTACAGCAGGGTTGAAAATGTGTGAAGCACAAAATAAGACAACTGTGCCCCATGACTGTTGAGTAACAAAAGCTATACATCAGGTAGGAATGGTAAAGAATTCCACTAACAAAGCTTCAACAATTAGTGTCCTCAGTTCCCAAATGCTGTTATTAAGTGTTGTTAAAGGAAAGGTGATGTAGCACAGAGGCATACGTGCCCCTGTCCCAGCTTTTTTGGAATTTAATGTTGCAGCATCAAATTTAAACTCAAAATGAGTCAATATTTGTGAAAAAAACAACAAAGTCTATCAGTTTGAACATTTAATATCTCGTCTCTGTAGTGCATTCAAATAAATAAAAGTAGAAAAAAATCTAAATCAGTTTTCTGTTTTTTATGTTTTACACAACATCCCAACTTCATTTGAATCAGGCTTTATATCAGTGCCCTCTCACACCCTGAATCGTGGCACATTAGGTTTTTCTGAGCCTCTGTTACAATCAGATGATCTTTAAACTGACAGGAAACACCATAAGCCCTTATATCAGGATATATATTGAAGGTTAGGAGAACTTACAGGAGATATACTGTCATTGTGATTTGCTGGCTTGTGTGAGGCACTTGGATTTGTCTTGCTGCTGCACCTTCCATTGAAAAACTTTGCCTTAAACATTTAGACTTTGAGACTGTCAAACAGTATGCACATTTTAGACTTTTTCACTCCATTATTAAAGGATTGAAACATTCTATGGACAGTTTTCCAATATTCTGGAAAATGTTATAAATCAAGGAACTATTCATTTGGCATTTATTCAGACTCCGTATGAAGAAAGAATGAAACTGGAACAGGAAGGCTCCACTGGTTTTTTTTCACCTTTATCTTTGATCAGTTTTTTATCTCAGCTTGTACAGTCATCTCAGTCGACCACACAGGGTCATAGGGCATTAGGGGAAAGGTTAGGGGACTCAACAACTGCTTGAACCAATCGATAATGAAGACATTTTGGAAAATCAAAGCACTAGTCATGTGGAACAACCTACAGCAAGATAATGCATCTGTGGAAGTCAGTGTGTGCCGATGTAACTGCAGTACCCATGGTTGTTAAATGCTGTCATGATGCTTTTATTTGATTGTTTGTTGTGACAGTGAAGACACATTTTAAACTCTGCAATTACAATGTCTGTGATCTCCTTCATTGAGAAGTTCATTGATTCTTTACAGAGTCTGAGTCAGTCAGACAGACCGTCCTGCCACAATAAGCCAATCAGAGCTTTCCCTGAGTCCAGTCTGACCTTTGATTGGTAGATTAACTGAGGTTACACATCTACTTGTAGCAGCATTAGTGCAGGTGTTTTTTGCCACTTGTGTATGAGTGTGTGCGCCTTGTTGCACAGTGTTGTGGTTGCTGTAGCAGCAGCAGTATCAACAGTGTTCCTGGGTCGCTGTCGTCAGATGTTGAGCTGAAAAAGGAGAGTTTGTGTCTCACCTGTCTGCTGTGTTACAGGTGAGTGTTTCAAGAGGATGAGTAAAACACAATTGTTCACAATTCTTCATTGTGCAGAGAAAGTGGAGAAATGTGATTTCGGGATTTTCCTGCACAGACAATGGCAAACTGTGTAACTTCCTGAGAATGTTAATAGTAAACTTGTAGTTATCCTCTGTGTACTTTGTGTTCTTTGGTTTTAAGAGACTGAAATAAAATAGTATTTTCTGATGACCTGCAAAGGCAGATGGGACCTTTAATGGGAAGGTTGATTATTTCTGTTGTCTAATTTGAAATTGCTTTAAGCACTATTTTGTCTCAGACAAGGCAGTATTACACACAGCTGAATGAGCCTTTTATGAAACTTTTTTAGAGAAGATTTAAGGTTGGTGAGATGCAAAGTAAGTCATTGTCTGTCAAGCAACCTTCAGTGTCCAAAAATAAAGCAAATTTAGAAGAGCAAACAGCTACACTCTCCCAAGTGTCCACTTGAGGCTGGCTGAGAAAAGACAAGGAATTCTGTTTGGGTAATATTTATGACTATCCATTTTTTCTGCAGAATTCAATGTAATTAAATCCTGGTTCATAAATAACATTTGGTCTTCAAAGCTAAGTTTTTAATTTAGGTCAGGCATGAATCTGCACAGTTTAGGGACCTGGCTAATTAACAATAATTTGGGCATGCTATAGTTGTTAGTGGCAGAAGGCCTGACACAACTCAGCCCTTCTGCATGTTTCCTTATTGATTAGAAGTTGGTGCCTAAACAGTTCCTGAACTGATACATTTAAGACAGAGCTCTTTGAGCAGAGAGGGCAGATAAGATTCAGCATCTTTGGCAGGGAAATTAAGGAAAGAAATGAGTCAATGAAATTTGTTTTGTAATTCAGTGTAGTGTGCATCAGATGTGTAGTCTCCAGTGAAGAAAGCCTTTACAATTGACCATTTTCATGTTTGTATATGGTGCTGATGTATTTTGTGGGTGGAGCTTAACTGGTGGCAGAAAGTTAGTTAGCAGTTTCTTGTGGTCACTGCACAACACCACACTCTGAACTGACTGGACGCTTTCTCTCAAAATATGTATTTGCAAGCAAAGGTTGAGTTTTCCAACATTGATAGGCTAACTCTTTGCAATGTTAGAAGACTGGATGAGCTGTATTCGCTGTGGGCACAACAGGTCAACTATCAAATGATACAGACAAATGTACAATGAATGGAATTCTTTGTGTAGTTTGTGAAGCACCCCAGGAATGACACTGAAGAAAAACTCAAGGTACATAAACTTATTGAAGCATACAATTCTGTATTTTGTGGTCATGCTCAGATAACTGAATACTAAGATTTAAAGTATTTTTATGTTGACCAATCAAATGTTCAGTGTAACTGTTAAAAAAAATGAACTGTTTAAGCTTCAGACTTGTAGCCAAATATATTGTTTTCAGTGTTACTGGATATGTTTACAACTTTAAATGTTCTTATGATCAAAAAAGTAAAAATACATATCAGATACGTCTTTAATAACATCCTTTCTAGAGACAATTATTTTGGAACTTTGTCTTCAACATCTGTTGTAAGTTACATCTACCACAGACTTTATTTTTCTTTGTGATTCTTCTTCTTTATCTTACTGTGCAAAAATCAGTGGATGTGTGATTTATCTTGAGCTAATGTCTCCTACACAGAGTGGATTAAATGTAACTGATCTTTTCCCTTGACCTGTTTGTCAGTGGATAAACAGTTGATTACACTTCTTAACACATTGTGTCTTACCAACAGCTTTAAAACAACTTTTATTCTGATGTAATCAGTGTTGTCCCAACATTTGTTTTGTTAACATGAAATATAGGTGGAAGGTCTCAGGGTTCACCTGGAGGTAGACTTGTCCTTCTTTTCTTTCTCAAGTCTATAATCTGTTTACTATGAAACAGCCTTTGCAGTCTGTCACCATGTGTGTGTTTGTTACACCTCAGGAGAACTTTCTCTTCAGCTTTAAGACAGGAACACCATGAAAACCTGCCACACCTGCTGAGCTTGTCCAGAGAGAATCATTAAACGCGCCTCCTGATTATAGTGCAATATGAGTCACAGCCTAACAAAATAACCTACTATTATTCTACTGCTGCATCAGCAGTACAGAGAGTGGTCCCTGTGGTTCATCTTGAGGGAGAGATGGTTTAGGATTAGAATTTAAAAAGACAATTGTGCCAGGTAGTGGTGTGATAGTGAGCTCGGCTGTGTTGATTCACCAGAGGGATTCTGTTTGACTGTTTGTATTATTCTGATAAAGGTCCCAAGGACCTCAAAAAAACTGTTGGCTGTATTAATCATTAACTCATGTGTTGTATCTCTTAAAATGCTGTTGCCTTGTGATCCAATAGGCAACAAACCTGGGGCAGCCCCGTGCACCTGTTCATAACAGGTTAACTGCTCAGAGTTAAACATACTCAATAGTTTTTGTGCTTTTATTGTCAGAACTGAATTTCCCTTAACTAAAATCCTTGATTTCTGTTGGGGGCATGATGAAGCAGTTATGTTTGGGAGGTCAAAGGTCAAAATAAAAATTGTTGTAGCCATTGTTTGCTCACAAATTCAACACCCCAATAACACTTTTTTATTTCACTTTGCACAAATGACCTCATTAAATTTTAAGGTCACTGATTAAATGAATTTGCTATCACAAGCTTGCGTTGCAAAGATTGAAAACATTCCAACAAAGACACAAGGGTGAACTCATAGGGTTCTGGTGGTCAGAGGTCAAGGTCACGGCAGCTGTTCAGTACTCATTGGCAGCCCAGCAGTGAGGGAAGATGAAATGAAGAATTTTTGGGTTTTAAAACCTACAATGACAAAAGCAAGTAATGGGGAAGTTTGTGAAACTGTCAAAGAAAGCACTAGAACTACCTTGTGACTGCAGTTACATCAAGGCTGTTTTCACTGTCTTAGGTTCAGGATTCCCATAAATGGTCATTTACAAAAATGAAGAGTTGTATGTATATGTCAGGTAACAAACCCATGTGTATTTAAGTTGGTTTTAGAGGCATTTAATATGTTTCTATTATTTATTTATTTTAATAATAGTGATCATTTAATTAAATTATTAATATATTTTGACTGGGGTGACTTGAGATTCCTCATTGTCCTTAAGGGTGTTCAACGGAAAAAAAAAAAGTTGAAAAACCATGATCTCGTCAACTCTTTTATGAGTTTGAGTGGACATGATCAAAGTTAGAAAATTTCAGTCTCTTTCACAAGAAGTGACTGGACATGGTGAAAACATTATGCCTCCAGCCTCACCTTGGCTGTCACTTGCACAGAGGCATGAAAGGGTGTTTTTTTGGTGTAGGTGTGGGAATTCTCTAAATCTGAAACTTTGACCATGCAAAATAACTTAAAATCTGTTTTTTAATATATGTGTATGGTATATTTCCTTTCAATGTTATATATATTGTAAACATACTTTGTTGTTGACCTCTCTCTTGTCAGCTTTGAGAATCAGCTATGATTAGCTATTTCTGAAAAAGTATTCATTTTGAATTTACTTAGTCAAGCTTCAAAATGCAGAAAGAAGAAATAGGAGCGAGAGACAAAAAAATTATTGGCAGGCAAGTTATTGAAAACTGCTTTTAAACTCAAACATGCTTTGTCAGTTGATCAAAAATTTAAGACCACGGCCTTTAAAGGCAAAATCCGTGCAAAAAATTGGATTCCATGTCATTTCTGTCAGGTTTTCACACTGTCATGACCTCCTGATTGCAAAGGCACAAAAGCTATCTGTCTTTGAATGCGGGCAGATTATTGAGCTGCATAAGCACGGCCTCTCACAACAAGCCATCGCTGCTGAGGTTGGATGCAGTAAGACAGTCCTTTTAAACTTCTTAAAAGATCCTGAGGGTTATGAAACAAAAAAGTCAAGTGGCAGACCCAAAAAAATGTCCCTGGCGCTGAGTCAGAGGATTCGATTGGCTGTCCATCAAGACATGGGATGATCCTTGGCCCAAATTAAATCTGTTACTGGTGCCGACTGCAGTCCAATGACCATCAAACAGCATCTGCGAGAGAAGTGCTTAAAAAACACGAAATGCTGTCAAAGTCCACATCTCCTTCAGTGCCACAAAATTGCCCGTTTGGACTTTGCAAGGGAGCACCAAATATGGGACACTGGAGGTGGAAGAAAGTTTTATTCTCTGACAAGAAAAAATTTTACCTTGACGGTCCTGATGGCTTCCAACGTTACTGGCATGACAAGGAGATCCCACCTGAGATGTTTTGTACACGGCACCATGGAGAAGGGGCGCCATCGTGATCTGGGGTACTTTTTCCTTCAGTGGACTAATGGAGCTTTAGGTTGTTCAGGGGTGTCAAACAATGGCTGGCTATGTGAAGATGTTGCAGGGGGCATCCCTCATGACTGAAGGCCCTGGTCTGTGTGGCAATGACTGGGATTTTCAACAGAACAACACTGCAGTTCACAATGCCCGCCTGACAAAGGACTTCTTCTAGGAGAATAAAGTCACTCTTTTGGACCATCCTGCATGTTCCCCTGATCTAAATCCAATGAAGAACATTTGGGGATGGACGGAAAGGGAAGTTTACAGAAATGGACATCATTTCCAGACAGTGGATGCCCTCTGTGAAGCAATCTTCATACACAGATTGATGAAATCAATGTATAGAGCACTTTTGAAAAGACTAATGCAAGGATAAGCCAGGGGCCCGATGGCATTAGCGGCTGTCTACTTAAATGTTGTGCCCCATTCAAAAGTGGAATCTTTACATTCATCTTTCAGCAATCTTTGTCACTTAACAAAGTCCCCTCATTGTGGAAAGAATCCATCATTGTCCCAGTGGCGAAGGTACCATCACCACAGATATTAAGTGACTATCATCCTGTGGCCCTCACATCAGTGGTGATAAAGAATTTTGAGCACTTAGTGAAGAAGAGTTTACTTTCTATGACACAGGCAGTGATTGATCCACTCCAACTCGCTTATCAACCCAGGAAAGAGGTGGAGGATGCTGTGGCGACATTGTTGAATTTTGTTGTCAGGCACCTTGAGGGTAGGAAAACACATGAATGTCTATGCTTTGCTGATTTTTCATTGGCATTTAACTGCATGCAGCCTTATGTTCTTGCTCACAGGCTTTCAGAAATACCCAGCATTGATTCTGGAACCATATGCTGGCTAGTTGATTTTCTGACAACAAGACAGCAGAGAACTCGTGTCAATGAAACTCTGTCTGAGACCTTGTTGTGCTCCACAGGCTTGCCTCAGGGGTGTGTTCTGTCACCTCTATGGTTCATGCTTTACACTGATGACTGAGTATGTTCAAATCAAGGTTCATCATAAATTTTGCATTTGATTCCGTGCTTGTCAGCCTTCTGCAGGATTATGAGGATGGACATGGTCCTGTCCTTGACTATTTTGTTAGATGGTGTAATGATTCTTATCTGAAACTTTATGTGTCAAAAACGAAAGACATGATTCCTGATTTTTGTAAGAATCCACCTGTCACAGCCCAAACCTCTGACAATGGTAAAGCTGTAGAAATAGTCATTCAGTACAAATACAGTATCTAGGCACCATCCTGGATGACAAACTGTCCTTTGAGACCAACTCAGATGCCATCTGTAGAAAGTCATATCAGAGGTTATTTTATCTGAGGAAATTGGAGTGTTTTAATGTTGACAAAGAGCTTCTTAAAATGTTTTATTCTTCTTTTATTGAGTCCATTTAACCTTTGCTATGATCTGTTGGTTTGGTAACCTCAGCATCTCAAACAAAAACAAGCTGAGGAACATTGTCAAACTCTGCCAAAAAACTATTGGCACAAGTCCAAATGATCTAGACTCTTTTTAAAATCACAGCCACTCGGAGGGCAAAGGCCATTCTGGCAAACCCTCTCCATCCTCTTCATGCAGAGTCTCAGCTTCTCCCATCTAAGCAAAGGTTCACTTTCACTTGCAAGGACAAATCAAACAGGTACCTAAAATCTTTTGTCCCAACAGCCATTGGTTTTTCAAACAAACTGTAGGCAAGCTTGATGGGAATGATGCACCTGTGAAATTGTGCTGACTCGGTGTATTTACCTGTGTTTACTTGTATTGTGTCTGTGGTATCTGGTTGTATACTTTTTCTGAGATGAAGATATTGTAAGAATGTGTGATTTAACTAATGTTGCAAACCAAATTGCCCTTAGGGGACATTAAAGATTTTCAAATCATATCAAATCTTCACCACTTGGAGCAACGTTTCCACTAACCCCCGTGAAACACTTGCATCAAGCAGCCTAAATGAATTTTTGAAGTTATCAATAAGAACGGTGGAGCTAGTCATTACAACGTCCATGATTTTCAAAATCAATTTAAATGTGGACTCATCAGACCACAGCATGCTTTCCCAGCCTTGTCACTTACATGTAAAGATTTCTGCAGATTCTCTGAATCTTGTGATGATACTATGGACTGTAGATGATGAAATTGCTAAATTCTTTGCAATTGTGCATTAAGATACATTGCTCTTAAACTGTTGGACTATTTGCTCGCACAGTTCTTCACAAAAGTGATGAACCTCGCCACATCCTTGCTTGTGAACAACTAAGCCTTTTGGGGATGCTCCTTTTTATACCCAATCATGACACTCACCCATTTCCAATTAACTAGTTCACCTGTGGAATGTTCCGAACAGGTGTTTTTCAACCTTCTTCAACTTTCCCAGTCTTTTGTTGCCCGTGTCCTGGCTTTTTTCTGAACTTGGTTATAATCATCAAATTAAAAATGAACAAATATTTTCACAGAAAAGATTATTTGTTCGGACATTAAGTATCCTGTCTTTATTTTTCATGTAATAGAATGTAGGTTCAAAAGGACATGTAAGTCAATGTATTTTGTTTTTGTTTACATTTTACACAACATCCCAAATTCATTGAAATTGGAGTTTGTATCTCTAGCTCATTAGATATTTCTTAAATGAAAACTAAACATTTACAAAGAACACCAGTTGAAATGTATATAAGTCAGGCTGTGATGCAGGCCAGTCTTGGAGTTTATGGAAAACATTTGAAAATGAAATGCTCATTGCAACTCTTTCTTTACATGTCAGGAACACTGAATGTAATTCATGACAACAGTGTATTTATGTATTCTCACCATTTATTATGGGGGAAGATGTTTTTGACAGCTTTGTAAAGGTGGACACCAGAATGTTTTTTAGAATGGAGGAGGACAACTTCAGTTAAATAAAAAACTCAGCAAATGTGGACAAGACCTTAGTTTAAGGCTGTGCTCTTCCCAACTGTTTAAATCAAAGATGTAGCAAGAAACAAGCTGAACTGCTACACAATGGTGTTACACTTTGAAAGTTTAGTGTGGTAGTATGAATGTATTAGCTATCAAGAATAATAGCGCCATTGTACTTTATTATGTAACACCGTTATCAAAGGTGTCATGGTCCAACGTACTCGTAAATTCATTAGTATAGATACTTTAAAATACTAGTATAATGAATGATCTGCTTTTTTTTTGTTCTTTAGGTCCCCTCTTGGCCAGCCTCCATCTACACACTCCATCCTATAGCACACACCAACACTGCTGCCACCATTGTCAGACACGACCATACTAGCACTATTCCAGATCACACGCTCACATAGCGTATATAGTTTTCACTCCACCCTTACACAAAGGAAAGTGTGCCTTCTTCAAACACACAGTTGACTTTTCACCTGACACAGAGCATCATGCTGAGCCAGGAGTTCCTGCAAAAGCTGAGGTTGCCAGACCTGGAAGATGTCAGCCAGTGCATCAGCAATGTCTCCACCCCCATGTTATTCAGCATGGGAGCCGTGGCCGCTGCAACAACCTACTACCTGGCCACGAGAGCAAAGCCCCTCCCCCTAGTCTATGACCTGAGCATGCAGTCTGTCGAGGTTCCTGTAAGTTTAAGGGCAAAGTCTATCCGCCAAACAATCAAGGAGTTTTGCAACACAAAAGTTATGTACTATTGTCAGCTTTTAGTGAAATAGTGTTAAGAATTGTAAATGAGTTAATTCTGTTGATTTATGCAGGATCCATTAAAATATTATATTTAAATTGTGATGGCTTGAACCAAAGTACCAGGGTATGCCTATTTGCTTCCAATATATGACAACTTTAGTGTTTACATTTGTTGCAAAAAGAAAATGCAAGAGAATACAAAATAATCTCTTCAGGTAAATGGTATCCATCTAGAATAATTGAGTAGGTCGTTGAACTGTTTGTTGATTATTGTCTTAGATTGATTTCTATTTAGTTCCATTACCTACTGAACCAAAGATGGGCCATGTTTGGATTTTTTTGTCAGTAATTTTTATAAAATGAGTTAAAAAGTAACAAAAAACAAATGTTGTTTAGTACATATCAAATAGGTTATGTCCACCAGGCTTTAAAGAGCAAACAGAGGAAAGAGGAAACAGAGTCTCATCAATGATATTATTTTTAATCTAGTCCTATGTCAAAAAGACTTTTGGCTTAAGCTGATGTTGACATACCTTTCAGATAGAAAGGAACTAACATATTCTCCATTTATTGCTCTGTAGGGTGGGGAGTTGGCACGCAGATCAGTTCTGATGAACGGAGATACTAACATTGCACATTACTACAATGATGCAAGAACCATGTACGAGTTTTTCCTCAGAGGAGCCCGAGTATCAAGTATGCTTCAAACACATTTCTGCCCTCTCCACTTTCAACCTAACAACCTTTTCTACCCAAAGTAGCTTGAACTTCATGAGCTTGTTTTACTGCTCCTACAGTAAAACAAAGTTTAAATAGACTGCACTTGCCGTCACTGAGGTTCATGTTTTCTTTCTTTAGATATCTCATGAGCAAAAATATGTTTAAAAAAAAAATTATATTAAATCCCACACAAGTGCTAGCCAGTGGTTGAAAAAGGAAAATTGTTAATGCATTGTTCCTGCAGATCCTTAGAAAGCCCCTAAAGGTGTGAGGGCGCTCTTGCTCTAGGCATTATGTGCCATGATCAAAAGCACTTTGGGTGTTTCTCACTTCATAACTTTGTCCATCCTATTTTCCTCTCTCTTCCTCCAACATGGAAGTCATTCTCCCTCTGCCATGATAAAGGATCTTCCAATTTTAATTTTCAAAAAATGTTGGTTCATTTTTTGATATCAGAGGCTGTTTGTGCAGTGTGGTGTTTGACAGCCAATCAGCTGAGCAGCTCATCATCACCTGACGCTGCTCAGAGTGATGAAGTCAAGGATTTGTCATTTGGTATTTTGTGCCTCCTTTGTCCATGTGTCTCTTCCTCGCTTCCCTCTTTCAATTTCTTGCTGAGAGGAGCTAAGATGTGAGGAAACTACACAAGTGAAGGAAGTAGCCCACGCTTTGTGCCTTTTTGCCATTATTTTTTTCTCATGTATTTGATATTTGTTATAGTTTTTACCGTGTTTGTGATGTTGATTTTGAAATAATGAGCACTTTCTTGTTGTGTTTAAAGGAAAATGAAGAGAGACAGGTTACCATCCAACATCTGAGCCTGTAATTCAGTGATAAACCACAGGGGTTGTGTCAGCAGCCATCAGTGGTTATATCATACACTAAACAGTGTTCAGCTACCCTAAAAAATTATTGAAAGAAAGGTGTTTTGTATGTGAGCGGCAAAATATATTCAGACTATAAAGTTATGTATTTGTATGAGATTAGGTTAAATTAGGAGTAAATGTAGTAAATGTGTTTTTTTTTTTTAATCTTAATTCTTCCTCTTTGTGGTCTCTCTCTGTCCTAAAGATAACGGTCCCTGTCTGGGCTCCAGGAAGCCCAAACAGCCTTATGACTGGATCTCCTACAGTGAGGTAAGACTCACTGTGAGCAGCTCATGTCTTCCAAAACACCAGCGCATTGGCAATAGAAAAAAAATTATCAAAAAAACATTGTGTCACACTCTGCTTGTATATATGTTTTTGTTGCTGCATTTCTTAAACCAGAAACTCAAACCAGAGATGCTTTTCACTACTTGTACTCACCAAGCTCAGAAACCTGAATTTTATTAAACTGATCTGTATATAACAACTGTTATTGCACAAATCCTGTACGCTCAAGAAATCTCTAAGAGCTCTGACCTTCATGACAGTGTTTTAGCAAATTGCTTAATTATCTACAGATAAACAGTTAAAGCTAAAGAATTTGTAATGCTAGTTTTTCAAGTGTGAGAGAGCACGAATGATGATCAAGCTGTGGCTTATATTACAGGTTTAATTGCAATCTTCCTGAGTTGAAAGTATTGATACATTGATGAACTATTACCAACCCATAGCCAATATAGTCTTTGTAATGTCATGGTCATTACTTAAAACACAATAAGCAAATATCAGCCACACATCTAGCTAAGAAGTTTGCAGCTTTTAAAGAATGTTTGAATATAAGTTCAAAAGCCAGCATCTGGAATGGTTTGGTGGTGTGTTAGTACCCATAGCATAGGTAACTTGCACATCTGTGAAGGTACCATTTGTGCTGAAAGGTACATACAGGTTCTAGAGCAACATATACTGCCATCCAAGCGCCACCTTTTCAGGTATGTCACTGCTTAATTTAGCAAAACAATGCCAAGCCACATTCAACAGCATGGCTTTGTAGGTAAAGAGTGCCTTCAGTTCAGACCTGTCTCCCATTGAAAATGTGTGGCACATTATGAAGTGTGAAATATGTGTCTCTGCGTATGTGTTTGTGTGTCAGGTAAAGGACCGAACAGAGAATCTGGGCTCAGCATTTCTTCACAAAGGACACTCCAAGACCACTGACTCCCACATTGGCATCTTTTCTCAGAACAGACCTGAGGTGTGAACAGATAGCTCACTGTGGACTTGCTATCTCTTATCAATCATTACCTAAGTTAATCAATATGTTTTTATTTGTATAGCCCCAATTGTGAATGTTTTATTTTGTTTGAGCATCTAAACATCTGCTAAAAGTCTCTCTATCAAAAGAGAAGGATAGATCAGTAGATAAAGATACAGTATAGTTGTGTGTGGGGGGGTGTTTGTTTGTTTTGTCTGTTTAGTGAAATCACAGTGAAATTAGAGACATTCCAAGTTAATGAACATATTGAAGATAATTTTCTCTTAATTCCACAGAGGCCAGGTTTTGCACAAATAGCAGTGACGCAATAAATTAATTATTAATTATTATTAATCATAAATATCATCATTTTCCTGAAGTAATATCAAAGAAATAAATTCAGCAACAATCAATCAACAAAACTTTCAATAGTTGTACATTTATTTCATTGAACCATTAGGATTTAAACAGAGTAAAATAAATTTATTTCGGCATGACATCTGTAGTGACACTAACTAGTGTGATAATGTTAATATGTTTTTTTTGTTTGTCTTTTTTTTTGAAGTGGACCATCACTGAGCTGGCTTGTTATACCTACTCTCTGGTTTCAGTCCCTCTGTACGACACACTGGGTACAGAAGCCATCGCCTACATTTTAGACAAAGGTAAACACAGTGACCACACAAACAATATTTGAAGAGTTGGCAGTTTTTTCTTGGTACTGCTATCTTTATCTAAATATGTGGGCCTTTTTTTCCACAGCTTCCATATCAACTGTTGTGTGTGATGTGGTGGATAAAGTGGACCTGGTATTGGACTGTGTAAAAGACAGGGACCACACTGTGAAGACTGTTGTCCTGATGGAGACCCCCAGTGCAGAGCTAGTCAGCAGGGGACAACAGGCTGGGATCGACATCCTCAGTATGCAGGAGATGGAGGTCAGCACAGAGCCACTGTCTACATCTCTGTTTACTTTTTGTGTTTCTTTTTTTATTCAATTGTAAATGCATCTGAGAGTGATCAGGGACTAATCTTCCCTTGCTTACTGTTGGTTTTACCATTATGAAGTCCACATATTACTACAAAGCCTACATAACAAAGAAGAGAGACAGTCCATGGTATTAGGTTATTTGTATATATATATAAGGTTAGGTAAAAAACTGCAATGTGACCTGTTCAGAAAACCTTAACTCGACAAGCTTTTGCTTCAAGGGGGCATTTTTCAACAGAATTAACAAGATATACTATTCCCAGCCCTGGACACGGATATCCAGGGCTTTTCTACGATGTGGTATCAGCTGGACTCAGCTTGACTTTACTTAGTGGCTTTTGTTTTCCATGAACTCAGTGCCAGGTACAGTTTTTAAATCACTTCCAGTGGAGCTCTAAATGAGCTGAGCGGAGATCAAATGTGACATGGAGACTGCTGACTTCTGATTGGTCTGAGTATTGTCTCGAGTTGGGGGTTTTCTGACATGGAGTTGCGGAAATAAAACTACTTCCATTGGCGGCTCTGTGTTGATGCATGACCTCCCAAACTTTCTTTCTGCTTCAAAAAGTGTGTTGTTTTGCTGTTTGCAACCATTTTTGAGACTACATCATCTCCCAACCTTGACAAAAAGCCACGCTGGGGCTGGCAGCTCTATTGCCTCTGTATCCTCCTTTGTTATGAGGATACCAGGGTATGTGCTATGACGACCTGCTTTTCTAGGGACTGACAAAGTCTATTCTGTGATGAAAAACAAAGCAGATTGTAACCAAAACGTGTGGAGTCAAACTGAGATGTGCAGATACCACAAATGTAAAAAGCACAATAAGAAATAGTGATAGAGTGGGAAATAACTAATTACATTTACTCATGTTACTGTAATTAGATATATATAGATATGATTTTATACATATATATATATATATATATATATATATATATATATATATATATATATATATATATATATATATATATTTATATATGTGTGTGTGTGTGTGTGTATGTATATATGTGTATATGTATATGTATATATATATATATATATATATATATATATATATATATATATATATATATATATATATATATATATATATATATATATATATATATATATATATACTATACACACACATATATATATATATATATATATATATATATATATATATATATATATATATATATTATAATAAAGTGTAAGTTGTTGGTGGGAGGGGAGCCTCGAAAATAAATTCATCTGCCAAAAGGGGGCCTGGTATGAATATGACATTTTTAGGAACCCCTGGTATGTACAACTCCTCAAAACAACTCACAGGTTGACACATCCCTGCCCAGCTGTTAACATTTCTGTACAACACAGTAAAATGTGCTCAAAATACTCTGTGCCCTTTTTTTTAACCTCTACTTGATTAGATTTGTAGAGTTCTACTTTTAACTGTGCATGGGTAAAACTTAACCAGATTATACTTTTGTCAAGTAAGACATTATCAACCCAAGTTTTTTGTTTTACAGGCCATTGGGAAAGCCAACCTTCATCCACCAGTGGTAAGTAAACGCTGCTCTGTTAGATAACCTTGAAGCAGTTACTACCCAAAATGTTTTTTAATCATTCTCAATGTCACCCCCCCAGCCTCCAAGTCCAGAGGACATGGCCATCATCTGCTTTACCAGTGGAACAACAGGTTACACTTGCATGCACACAAAATAACAGCCACAATGTGAGTTCTGTAAGTATTTTGCAGATGTTATTACAAAATGTTTTATTTAAAGATGTGTGTTTCTTTGGACTTTCAGGAAACCCAAAAGGAGCAAT
Source organism: Cetoscarus ocellatus (assembly GCA_037902135.1). Taxonomy (NCBI): domain Eukaryota; kingdom Metazoa; phylum Chordata; class Actinopteri; order Labriformes; family Labridae; genus Cetoscarus; species Cetoscarus ocellatus. The sequence goes on from JBAMNC010001567.1 coordinate 536,085, forward strand.
GCTGACTCATGGAAATATTGTGTCTAACTGCTCAGCCTTCATTAAAGTAACAGAGGTGAGACACTGATGGAAAAGTCAAGTTCTCTTTCCCTTCACTTGAGTTTTATACAGATTAGATCAGGAAGCGGGCAATAACTAACATGATAAAATTTAACATCAACTGCATTTTGTCAGAAATGGAAACCTTATGTCTTTGCTAAATCCCAAACTCATGTTATTACATACACATAGCCTGGTCATGATGGGTGTCTAAGTGTGTGGTGCTGTTCAGCCTTTTACTAAATGTAAACAAATGGTAGTGTACCGAGATCACATTCATTTAAGCTTCAAAATGCTATCTCAGGTTTTCGTGGACTGACAAACTACCCACCTGGAGTCTTAAAAATGTGTTAGGCTTTTGGGTGGGGATTGGGATTGGGCCTTTGTCAGGCAAAGTCTAAACAAACTCTTTCTGCTTTTCAATGTGCTGAAAGCTGCTACTTCTCAAATGGTACAGTGTAGGATTATATGATCAGGGGACTGAACACTTCAATGCTAAACCTGACATTTAACAAAAGGAAGATTAACTTTGACATTATGAGATCACAAAAAGTAGTGTTGGTGCTGCACATTTGCACCAGATGGAAATGTCTCAATTTTTTATTCAGTACAAAAAGGGCAGCATAATGCACTTTGGGCCTGATCTACTAAGATTCAAAATAATGAGTGCTAAATTGCGTGTGCAAACTAAAAAAATTGCACGTGCTATTGGTGGGTGTGTTGCGGTTGATCTACTATCACTGTGTGCGCAATTGATAACAGGCGCAAAAGTGGTGTGGACCACCCTCTTTAAAGGAGGATTATGCGTGTGTTACCGGCTGTAACCATAGAGAGCTTGGGAGAGCAGAGAGACTGCAAATAAAAAACGTAGTTTGAAGCCATGGAGTTAGAGGCAAATGAACACACTTGTGGTACCTTTTTTTTTGCTGTCTGTCATTTTGATGGACAAGGTCATCACTTTTCCCTCATGCCATATTTCTATCCGTCATTTTTAATTTTCCTTTTCTGATTGCAATTAAACATAATCTAAATGACAGCATTCACATAGTTACACAGCTTTATCACCAATAACCTCTCATGTGAAGAGCAGTCTTACAGTTACACACACACAGACTGAGTGGGTACTCTTGCCTTTTACGCACTGACAGCGTCACACTCTCCACGCACTGACAGCTCCTTAACGTGCTGTCAGTGCGTGGAGAGTGTGATGTAGTCAGCTCTGAGTGACAAAGAGAGTGATTACAGCTATGAAGTTTTGTTTTTGTTTTTTTTATACGCAGGTTAAATGACCTCCTCCACGATGTCTATTAAGAGCCCAAAACAGAGGGTTTACTTTACACGTGTGTCTGCATGAGTATGACGGCACACTGAATTGCCCCTCTTTTTCCAGTCCAGTATAATGACAGACAGCCTCCAAATCTTTCTGTTTTTCATCAAAAAATTCAGTCAGTGATGGAAAATATTCTGTTTATGCGACCCCTGTTTCTTGCCACAATGACCACAGCCCTTTATGAGTAATGCTTTGCCTTTTTTGTACCTGCTTTTCAAAAGTACTAAATTTAGATGCAAAAACACCTGGCACAATTAGTTGCGGGTGCTAAATGATTACATTTGCATCTCCTCCTCCCAGTATTTTGTGCGTTCTGATGATCTGTATGTATTCTGCATATTCATGAAGGCAAACACGCTAAATGGACTGCAGGTGCTATTTTGCTCATTTGACAGACGCAATCCTTGGTGCACCCTGTTAGTAGATCAGCTTTGCACACACTATCAAGTTTGCCCATGTTTTTATGCACGCAAACCTTTAGTAGATCAGGCCCTTTATGTATCGCGGGCACAGAGTTTTTATAAGTCAGCACCTGATCGCAAGTGTATTAAGCAACAGCTTTTTTTAAAAATATAAAATCTGTATTAAACTTCCATCTATAAGCAGTTAGTCTCCTTTGCACCCCCAGCTTAGGAGTTACAGCACCTGCAAAGAGAACGAGAGGTATCCTCTGTTTGTTCCTACCTATAAATTTAGAGAGGGTGATGTCTTATATTAGATATGAATTTTTTAAACCCTCATTTTAAAGGCTTTCCACAGCTGATGCAGTAAAGTTATTCTGTTGTCAACTTTTGAATTGCTATGTTACACTTCAGTATTTAATCCTCATCTTTACCTGAATTAGCTATTGTTGACTTAATATTGGTGACACACATTTCAACAGCTATAATACCTGTGTGAATTATGAAATATAAAGTGAAAGAATATAGACACTGGATCAGGCTCAGGTAAACAGAAGTGGCAGTGGTCCAGGGGTTGATACACTGTGTGTTGAGAGAGAGGTTTGAGTGGGTAAAGTAGAACAGAAGGATGTAAATTAAAAGCAAATAAATATTTGTGTACCAACACTGAAATAAGCTGTATAAAACACTAGAAGTAGCTTAGAAGTGTCAAGATCTGTTTTTGCAATGCCCAATGCCTACTCTGTTTATTTAAACCATCAAAATGTACAAAAAGATACAGGTGCAAAAAACTGAATTAAAGCCTTCAAACAACTGAGCAGCCAATTTAAACCAGATTACCATAATCAGAGGACCTCTGTGTGTACTGATATATGGGAAGTTTTCCTGCCTGGCAATTTTTTAATAAACTAATAACAGACATGGTTGATTTAATTAGGATTAAAATACAGACATCCTCTGCAGCTATTACAAATTATTAGTGGTCCACAGGAAACACTTATTGACTGGAAATAGGGCTTTTGTGTTTAATTCTATGTAATATTAAGATAACAAATACATGTATTACTTATATTAGGTCAAAGTTGTGATGGCGTTTTCAACAGATTTGAAGAAGAATAAAGCCAATAAGAAACCTAAATGGTAAAACCTGTCGAAGCACACACATTACAGAAGGAAATAAATGATCAATATTTAAGTCCTACACTTTGAAAGTTAAAGATCATCATCAGCCCCTGTGTAACCTCTCACTCCCAGTCTTGTGCTCAGACCAACCCTGAGGATGTCATGCTGTCCTTTCTGCCGTTGGCCCACATGTTAGAGAGGGTGGTGGAGGTACAAAATTCAACGCTAATTTCTCTCCCCTTTGGTGTTTGTCTGTTTCTGTTCACTGGTGTGTGCTTGTATGTACCGTATATGTTTGTATTCTTGTATGTCCATTGTCTGTGTTTTTGTTTGCCCGTGCACATGTGTGATGTAGGTTGGCTGTAAAGTCTGTTCCAGTGATGTCCATATTTCCTTCCTGCCCTTGGCTCACATGTTTGAGAGAGTAGTACAGGTATTGTATGTTCTATTAGTGCCCTTAGTCCCCTTTTTTGGGATGGATCAATATTACCAAAAGCTCCATTTGTTATTTGTTTTTAATTGTATACTTTTTGGGACCTGTTAACCATGTCTTCCACATCTTTCTCTTAATGTGACAGGGTGTTATGATCGTGCATGGAGCCAGTATTGGCTTTTTCCAGGGAGATATCCGTTTGTTGTCGGATGACCTGATGGCACTGAAACCTACAGTGTTTCCTGTTGTTCCTCGACTCCTCAACAGACTGTATGATAGGGTGGGTGGTCAGTGCATGTGTATCTGAGTGGTGTAGGGATGATGGAAGTTTGTAAGTCAACCAGAAGTAAATATCGTTCCATCAACAAAAGCCCATGGGGTTTCTTTAAAGTTTTTTTATTACTTCAGAAAAAAGTTAAATCATAAAAAACCCTTTGACTACAAATAGTCTTAGATAATTGGCAAAACTTCACATTCCTTCATAGCTTTGAGGCATAAATGTGATTGTCATAAATGGAAAGCTAATGTTGGGTACAAAAAGAAAAGTCAACCGATTCAGTGACTGGCAGTTCAGATAAACATTAAGGATGACAACACTGCCCCTCCTAATAACTATGTATTTCTTTGCAGATTCATGGGCAGGCCAACAGCTCTCTGAAGCGCTGGCTGCTGGGTTTTGCTTACAGAAGAAAAGAGGAAGAGATGAGGAAAGGTATCGTGAGGAGAAACAGTATCTGGGATCGACTCATCTTTGGGAAAATCCAGGTACACAGAGCCAGCACATCTGAAGCTCTCTATATCACTCGGCTCAGAGCTACATGTTTGATTAGTGTTCTTCTTTTTGCTTGTTCATTCATTAAATTAAGAAGAAAAATATCTATGTTGAGTTTTGCATGATCTGTAAAGTTGTGAGAAGTAAGTGAGCCCAGTCAGCACAGTAAACTACATTAGGACTCACAGTAACACCAGCTATCCTTGAGACGCTGAGGAGGCAAAAAGTCAATCTGCACTCTGTGTTTGGGTACAAGGAATTTGTATCATTAAGTGACGTACTGGTGGTTATTATCATTACAGAGGTAGTTTTTTCTCTGTTCAGTGCGTCTTAACTCTGGCATCTTTTCAATAATACTAACAATTGACATTTGCTCTGCCTGTACGTAAGGCTGTTATTGCCAGAGGTCTTTTTGTTGTCATTTTTTAGCATCTTTTTGAAAATGTTTAATTTAAATTTTTGGTTTTGCTGGGCATTTGCTTAAGTGTCTCCAAAGATAAATGTTTTATCCATAGACAGTTGAAAGTACTGGACAAAGCTGAAAAGATGGCTAACCTTGCAGTGCAGCCTGCCTGATTCAGTGTCTGTAGTCAGGCGAATCCTTCTTGCAAAGCTCCAAGACTGAGCAATTGAGCTCAGTCTGCATAGGCAAAGCCAGTCAGCGTCCTCTGAGGAGAAAGAGGCAGGAGCTAGTAGCCTGATGACAGCGGAAGTGACTCCACTTCTGTAAAATACTGGCTGCTCATGTGGAGACAAGCATAAACGCTACCTGCATTGGTACTATTAAAACAGTACAGGAGGACATTTCCTTATTAAATGCAGAACAAAGAACAACACTGAAAGCATTTTGTGATTTAAAATATATTTTCGCTCATCTTACAACAGGTTTGGGCAACAGTTTACTGTACAGATTAGCTGGTGTTACACTCTTTACTCAACTGGCAGTAGCACCTGCCTACTACATTATCTGATTGGCCTGCAATGAATTTGATTGACGAACTGATCATTCAATCACTTTCCAGATATGTTTTGGAAAGGTCCTCCCCTCTACAAACTCTTTCTATAGGCCGTTGCCCAGAAGGACTAGTTAAATAGATAACCTATGTATTGAACCGTCTATCTGGCATGTCTGGTTAGAAAGGGTATTATATGGTGAAAAGTGGGAAATGAACATGAGCTTGTGTAGCGCTTTTCAAGTCCTCCTACACAAAGCACTTTTACACCGCAGCTACCACTGTAGCAGCAGTGGGAGCAACTTGGGGTAAAGTGTCTTGCCCAAGGACACATAGACATGTCACAGCCAGAGCTGGGCTTGACCTCAATAACTTTTGATTGTTGGTAGAGCATACTACCAGACTAAGCCGCTGATGCCAAAATAAGTTTGATGGTTGTTTTTTACCTTGTGTTTCGGATGCAGTTGACTAGTTAAATGAGTGTGCTGCCCTCTACAGGCCAGCCTTGGAGGCCGTGTTCGTCTGATGTTAACAGGAGCTGCTCCCGTCTCTCCAGCTGTCCTCACCTTCCTCAGGGCTGCAGTTGGCTGCCAGGTAACACTAAGCTTTCTTTTAAATAATTAAGTCAATTTCTATCACCTCTATTAAGTCCTGCGCTGCACTACTTTCAATTCTAAAATCTACGATCATATTTTCACATTTAGACTGTTCAATCAGTCCTATAATGCATTATCCTGAAGCTGCAATTACATTGATAAGGCTAATTTTATTTACTTCAATCAAATTGATCTTGTTATCTTTTTCTTAGTTCTATGAAGGCTACGGACAAACAGAGTGCACTGCTGGATGTTCCATTACCATGCCAGGGGACTGTTCTGCTGGTAATAAATAACACTGATGATGCAATAGTCCTTCACACTGAGATAGCGTATCATATTACCCTGCTGTTTTATCACCAAACAAGCTCTCTATGAGTCAAAGTATAATTTTTTACATCCTGCTATTTGCATGTGAAGCAGCAATTGATCATGGTTCTTAATACATGTATCTGATTGAAATGATCTATGGTTCCTGTAAAGCAAATTGGATTTTCTAACCTGTTAGATTTTTCTTAGTTGACAGGATCAAAACCAAGCAATATGAAGCATCTTTTAGTTTATATGAACCTCAAGAATCAGGCTTCAGTAATAGCTGAGGTCTGTTTAAACTGTCAAACTGTGTAAGTGAGGGGTCCGTTCAAAAAATCCAAAAATTTGCTTTTTCCTATCCATCTTTTCTTGACCCCAGTTACGTCACAGGTTAATGGAGAGATAGGAATGAGGTGAGTGGAAAAGAACCATGGAGAAAGGAGAGCAACTTCACTTTCCTTAGGTGGACAGCATAGATGTGACATATGCTTACTGTGGAAAGACCTACAGTTTACCACAAATGGGCCACAAAATATGCATCTCCGATCTGGTGTGTTCTCTTTGTTATAACAGCTGTGTTAATGTAGCAAAAAAGAAAGTGTATAATAAGAATGGTCTTTCAAAGGTTTTTATTGGTAATTATCGTCTCTTCAGAAAGAGGCAGCTTTCAGCCTCTGTGACAGTCTTTAATTTTGACAGCTACTGTCAAAGTTTTCATCTGTGAATTTGAATTTTTTTTAAACCTACAATTTCATGATTAATTGATCATTTTCTACTCTTTATTTATGTATTGCTGCACTAAATTTGACCTGTATTGTCATCTATTTAGCCCTTTAATCTAAAACTTCTCTTGCATTGTAGCTGTAAATATTATAAACCACTCTGTCTGCCTGCAATTTGTGAAGCACTTTGAGTTGCAAAGAAACACTCCTCTAATACATATGAATATTTACTTTTTTGATTGGTCATGGTTATTATGAAGAGCAACAGAGGTCATGTTTTGGAAATAAAAGGGAAGTCCTGGTTTTTCTCAGAGCTCCAGAAATCACACTTAAGGTGACAGTGATTAAACTTATGACATTCTTTTCAATCAAATCTCATAATACTAATGCAAATAAAGTTTGAATCATAAGGTTAATAATTAACTGCAAGTTGAGATGAAATAAAAAAAGAAATATTTCTTTTGTGCAAGGTGACAAAGTTACATGAAGAAAATTCCTTTGCTCACCCTCCTGTCTTCTCACATTTCTCTGCATGAATTAAAGTTCAAGTAAATGAAAAACAGACTATTGCTCAATTCAGCAGAGATGATGTTCATATACTAAAATCATGCTGTTTTCTCAAGAGGTCGAGAGGTGTGTCATTTTTAATGAAGTGGTTGCAAAAAGGTGTGGCTCATATTTTGTTCTCTACTTTAGTGAAGCAGAGAACAATATTTTTACGGAACTATATGTTTAAGGAAATACCAAAAGAAGTAATAAAGCCCCTTCAATAGGGCCCTCAGTGTTGACGTTGCTGATATTCTTTTGGGTGTCTCTCTCAGTTTTTAACCTTCCTTACCAAAGTGGTATTACTATTTGCACAGACTCAGGGATTCCAGTAGTTCTTCAGTAAAATCGATGTATAACCTTTCATAAATCTGACCTTTCACTTTTAGCTTTCTGTGCTTTTTGGTTGTGGCTCACTCCTGATTTAATCCCTTGTGTGGCATGTGGCGTTTACTTAACATTACCGGAGCTAAATTTGTCATCTTGCCATCAGGTCATGTTGGACCTCCTCTGCCCTGTAACACAATAAAACTGGTGGATGTTGCTGAAATGAACTACTTGGCATCAAATGGGGAAGGAGAGGTGAATATCAGACAAACACATGATCACAGACATTCTTCTCATATTTGTATATTAATCACAAGTTTGTGTGTGTTTTATGTCAAGGTGTGTGTGAAGGGTCCAAACGTATTCCAGGGTTATCTGAAGGACCCCGAGAAGACCGCAGAGGCTCTTGATGCAGATGGATGGCTTCACACTGGGGACATTGGAAAGTGGCTTCCTGTATGTCAACTTCAAATATTTGAGCTAACTGTTGTTGTTTAGCCTATTTTCTCCTTTTCAGCTAAATGTTGACAAGATTCAGATATAACTTTGTGTAAACTTTAGACTTGTCATATCTTCACTTTGAAAAAATTGTTGTGTTCATGTGTGTACAGAATGGCACCTTGAAGATTGTGGACAGGAAGAAGCACATCTTTAAACTGGCACAGGGAGAGTACATTGCCCCTGAAAAGATAGAGAATGTTTATACAAGGAGTGATGCAGTGGCACAGGTCTTTGTACACGGAGACAGTCTGCAGGTGGGTGGAAGATAGATGGTGGTGTATTTTTGGTTCTCAAAGTTTCTGTCTGCCTCGAGGAAAGTCTTCATAATGCAAAAAATTAAATAATAATTAAATCAAATGTGCTGACTTTATTGAATGATCTTGTGCACAACACATTTTTGATGTTTTTTTGTATGCAAAGGCTTCCCTGGTTGCAGTGGTGGTCCCGGACCCTGACTTCTTCTCTAGCTGGACCAAGAGGAAGCTGGGACTTGAGGGCAGCTACCAGGAACTATGTAACAATGCGGTAATGAATTTCTTTAACTCGTACGATAAACTCACACTTGGGTCCTTGGCACAAATTCTGAATTTTTTTGCCTTGAATTCTGTTTCATTTGAGTAATATGAAAATAAATGTACCATACCTGCTTGTAGAGGTGGTCTCAGCACGATTCACGGAGACTCGAGCATGGTGCAGGGTAGATGTAAACACAGCCATGTCTAAGTAGAGGTGTCTTGTTAGTGAGTCAAGTTGTAAAGGCAATTTGAAATGTCTTGTGTAGCTTTAATACTGTCAGATTCACACCATACAGGCAAATTTTATTGCCTGATTGTATGATAGATGTGGAAATGGTCACTGTTGGTGTCTGATAAGTTCTAAAATCACTAATCATAGCAGAGAACTATTGCTCCACGAGACATATACAAAAAAAAAGTTGTCATGGTTTCTCCTGCAAACTACTCCACAGCAGATTTCCAGACCAACTACATGCATACTGCCACCCACTGTCAGGGAATGTGCTAGTGCTTTTTGGCACTATCACTGGGAAAAGGGGCCAGGGAGAAAAGGGAAGAGTGAGCATGTGTTCTTTAGCACAAGAAAAAACAATTGTGTCTAATGTGAAAACACTTAAGGCAAAATAAGTTTGAGTTTCTCTGCAGCAGTGTGGGGTTTGGGGAAAACGGGGTGTCATAAAAAGAATAAAAATCTGATAAGTAGATGAAGTTAGAATAAAGGCCTTTAAAAGTATTAAAAATTCACATGCATAGTTGTGCAGTATGAGCTTGTATGGCTTTTTTACATATTTATCTTAAAATAATCCACGATTTATGAATGATTATATCTTCTAAATCTTTTTTTCTGTTCTATGCTATTCTATTTATTTTTTGTAATTGTTCTGTTTATTGATCAGATGATGTTTTCTGAGTTGTTGGGGGGGGGTTTATTGTTTAAACAAACCCTGCCTTGTGTTAGTAACTTAACTCATTTTTCTCTCACATTGTTTTCAATCTTGATTAGGCTGCATTGATAAGAAGATACCACAAGCTAAGACTTTCCTGCTATCCTGCTTTAAATACTAAACATTTTTTTTTTAGTTTTTTCGAAAACTTACATTTTCATCGTCTGTCAACATCACATATTTAATCTAAACACCTTTTTTGAAAGCACTGTAAAACAGAGGTACAAAGTGCTTTGACAAACAGACAGGAACATACAGAAAACAAGTAAAAGAGCCCAAAATGAAATAAAAGAACTGTAGAAATCAAAATCCATATATAATCAGAATACTCACTAAAAGTACCCAGTACACTTATGTTAAAGAGCAAAATAGATAAACAACCGAGACTACATAGTGACAAGAAACTGTTATTGCTATTTTTTAATACACCTCATAAATCTGTACTTAACTGGATTTCCACCATGGCCAAAACTAACCACCAGGCAAGATGGAAAGTCAAAATATCTCTTAATTAATTTTTTAAATGCTAATTTAAAACTGTAACAAGTGCCACCAATAGTACAACCCATGAAGCTTGATTTGAGGTAGGCTCATCTAGATAATGCATTTACATTTTACTGAATTTTCAATTTTCACTCATTTTTACAAAGGGCAGTGCTGATTTGTCTTAATCTTTGTCTATTTTTATGTTATTTGGTAGATTTAGAAGTGCACATATTTTAGTCTTTGATTGTTTCCTAAAATATGTTGATATAGTTTAATTGTGCAATCTGCACTTAAAGTTTGTAAAGACATCATCCAGATGATGTCCATCAGTGGGCCATATGACTGATGAGCACTGGGCCAAGGGGCAGTGACTTTGAAGATATCTTAGATCATAACTTGAAGCAAGGCCTTTAAGAAACATGAGGCAATACTTTACTTCAGTGCTTGGTGTGATGTTTTGCATTTCAGTTTATTCAAAGGTATCCCTGAGTCTTTTCCTTTTTATGGTCATACTAACTGAACAAACTGGTTGCTCAAAGACTGACTTAATGTTTTTTTCTGTTTTTTTGAACTGTCCCATTACCAAGTGTCAGTTAAAGAGGATGTGACATCATGTTTAATGGGAATCTTTTTTTCTGAGCAGAGGGTCAAGAAAGCCATCCTAGATGATATGCTGAGATTGGGCAAGGAAGGCGGCCTCAAGTCCTTTGAGCAGGTACAGCCCCAGCTGTTTATTTAGTAAACCTCAAGCTATGCTGATGCATGTGATTCTGTTTTATCATCCTCCGTAACACAAGCTATTAATGTGTGTGTGTCCCTCAGGTGAAGGCTATATGCATCCACAACGAGATGTTCTCTATAGAAAATGGCCTCCTCACTCCAACACTGAAGGCCAAGAGGAACGAGCTACGGCATCTCTTCAAATCCCAGATAGATGAGTTGTATGCAGAGATACAAGTGTAAAACAAGAGGAGAGCAACCAAAGCAGCTAAACAAACATAAGAGATCTGCCAAAAGTGTTTGGGTAAAGGAAAAAGATGACAACAGGGGATTAGATACAAAATCATATGAAGGGAAAAAATGAAGAGGTCCTTTAAGTATAATCAGCCTGTTTATTCATGAACAGAATCACAACAATCAACAGAAACAGGGAGTAATGCGACTTGTCATGAAGTTTGATTAAGAGCATTCAGAACAAAACCAATGTCCTGTCAGATCTTCTTCAAAGAGTGGAAACTTCTGTAGGTTCAGTGAAGATTTTATGCTTCAGAAATGTATCTACTGATAAATTATATTTGCTTATGCTATGTGCAGTACAAATTCTATTGACTGATTCTAATCATTTTAACTATATTTTAGGAAGGGAATTTTAAAGGGAATATTAAAATGCAGCTTTGTAGCATCATATTTCTCAGGTCTCTTGTGTCAGGAATCACTCACAGTACCACCTTCATGCTCTAGCACATACCTTTCAACCATAAGAGCAACGAGGGAACAGTCAACCACCAAAAATGGTTCACTGAAGGGATCAGTGTGAATGAGCGGACATAATGATGGAATCCAAACTGTCACATTTCAGTGTCTTTTTGTGAGATTTTGTTGTTGTGTTCATGCTTTTATTTCACAGTGTTTTGATTAATTTGTTCATTAGAAAGTAGAAATTTATCAGTAAACAGCAGGGATGTGCAACTAAATCCCCAGTTTTTTTTTTCCATGAATAAGCTTTAATATAATAAAGACTCAAGCCAATTAAGCCTGTGTGCGGCTGGTGTAAGGAAAGCTACAAGGGCAACACAGGCACAAGGGAACATTCAGGAAAAATGAAATACATTGTTTTAATTTATTTATGACATTAACATGAAGAGAGGAGATAAATTGAAGGAATTAAATGTAATTTAGACAGAGAATTGCAGTACTTTTGACAACAGTCTAGAAATGATTGATTTGTCGTGTCAGATGTTTTTGTAAAAATGTTAAAATTAAAAACCATCAAAATAAGCTCTGTGGTAAAGGTTTTTTTTTTGCTTCATCAATAAAGACAACTTAAATATGTGGTTATCTTTCAGTGAGTTCTGTTGTGCTTAACTCCAGAATTTAACAAAGTGCACAAACGTTTTTTTTCTAAAAATGTAATAACTTGCAGACCTTCACTGTCTCCACCACTGTTACAACAATAAAAACACAAAAAATGATAGTACCCTGTATGATGTATAAACAGATATATCATAAGGAACATTTTAACTGAACAATAACTGACAACAGGCCATTAACAAAAAATTAATAAAGTAACATGAAAAAATAAGCGTGAGAGGTTTCTGTTAATATAATCGATACATTTTCATCTTCTGAAATGTAGTGCTTGTTTCTACCAATTTCTGGTTTGCGAGGGTTAGGTTTTTGAATAGATGGATAGGTTTTGTAATCTGAAGCTTTGGAATTGTAAATTTTGTTGACGTTTGTATTAATACACGAAGAATAATAATTATCAAAAATGTTCTTTTCATGGAGCAAACGGTTATTCATTTTAAGAAAATTTAAATAGCAGGACAGGCAAGTAGTAATTTTTTTTTATCTTTTCCGAAAAAAGTAGTGTAAAAAGGTGTACAATTAACCCTGCCTCAACTAAAATGAAGGCACCCTATGCACTGAGGTCAAGCCAGCACACAACTAGAAACACTTGGTCAAGCCAGCCCACACGTTGTTTTGCGGTGCGCGCATATATGGCACATTACGGTAATAGCAACAAACACCTTATTTCAATGAAAATTCAAGCTTCCACAAAAAACCGAGGACGTCAGAAATGCGCACAACAATTTCGCGTAGTCTTTCAAAATAAAAGCCTTTTACACGTTTGTATTTCTGTTACATTAGGCCAAAAGTTAACATTTAAAAAAAAAAAAAAACTATCCCTTATAACTGGACCGTTCCACTTCAGACTGATAGTACTCGACCTCAGGATGGCATCCAGAAAAAATCAGCTCTATCTGATGTGGAATTTCAGATTAAAAGCCCTCTCAATTTTTGCATATGACTGTACTGTATGTACACTTGGATTAATAGTTGTTGAAAATACTACCAGTTATAACTGGACCACTTCAGACTGTTGGTACTTGACCTCAGGATCACACTCAGAAAAAATCAGGGTCATCTGATGTACAATTTCAGAATAAAAGCCCTCTGAACTTTCAAATGTCACTGTATTGTATCTATGTTAAGATTCATATTACTTAAAAATTACAAGTTATAACTGGACCATTCCACTTCAGACTGATAGTACTCGACCCTAGGATGACACCCAAAAAAAAATCAGGGCGATCTGATGTGGAATTTCAGAATAAAAGTCCTCTAAACTTTTGCATCTGACTGTACTATATGTACAATAGGATTAATAGTTTATGAAAAAACTACCAGTTATAACTGGACCGTTCCACCTCAGACTGATAGTACTTGACCCCAGGATGAAACTCGGTAAAATCAGGGTCATCTGATGTACAATTTCAGAATAAAAGCCCTCTAAACTTTCAAATGTCACTGTATTGTATCCATGTTAAGATTCTATTCGGTCAAGTACTATCAGTCTGAAGTGGAACAATCAAGTTATAACTGGTAGTTTTTAAGTAATATGAATCTTAATTTAGATACAATACAGTGAAATTTGAAAGTTTAGAGGGCTTTTATTCTGAAATTGTACATCAGATGACCCTGATCAGAAAGAGCTGATTTTTTTCTGGGTGTCATCCTGGGTTCGAGTACTATCAGTCCAATGTGGAATGGTCCAGTTATAACTGGTGGTTTTTTCATAAACTATTAATCCTAGTGAACATACAGTACAGTTAGTGTCAAAGTTGAGAGGCCTTTTAATCTGAAATTCCACATCAGATCGCCCTGATTTTTTCTGGGTGTCATCCTGGGGTCGAGTACTATCAGTCTGAAGTGGAACGGTCCAGTTAAAACTGGTAGTTTTTGCATAAACTATTACTCCTACTGCAAATACAGTACAATCAATTTAAAGGTTGAGAGGCCTTTTAATCTGAAATTCCACATCAGATAGAGCAGATTTTTTCTGGATGTCATCCTGAGGTCGAGTACTATCATTCTGGAACCGTCCAGTTATAAGGGATAGTTTTTTTTTTTTTTTTTATGTTAACTTTTGGCCTAATGTAACGGAAATACGAATGTGTAAAAGGCTTTTATTTTGAAAGTCTACGTGAAATTGACGTGCGCATTTCTGACGTCCTCGGGTTTTTGTGGAAGGTTGCTTTTACTTTGAAATGAGGCGTTTGTCGCTATTACCGTAATGTGCCACATATGCGCGCACCGCAAAAAAACGTGTGGGCTGGCTTGACCAAGTGTTTCTAATATGAAAAATGAACCCTCCCACTCGCCGTAGGACCGAAAAGCACTTTGATTCTCAGGGGTTTACCATTTCAGAAACATTTTAGAGCACAGTGTTAGTAAATGAGGCTCGCTATTTCTTCATCAACCTTACAAATATTCGCAAATGCTGATACCTTCACAGATTTTTTTTTATCTTGAAGCTTGCGTCACGAAAGGAAAATTCCAACCATCCACCCCGGGTACTAGGAATGGTAAAGTCCGGAAGTTTGAATATTTTGCGGGAACCTCTTCAGTTTATTTTTATTTTCATCCTTCAACCTCGATAAAACCATCAACATGAGGTGAGAAATAAGACCCAAAGTTAACAGCACACTGATACGGTGTATGTCGTATATCGTCATTATTATTCAGGCTACAGTCTGTAAACAGTAGTTCTCTGGGAAAGAGGAATTCAGCTCCTACGTGCTCAGACGGTTTTCAGATCGAGCAGTCTTGCTTGCTGGTCTCGACACCGCTGTCTGCCTGCGGTTATTCTGCTGAAGATGACAAAGCAAAATGTGTCAGACAGCTTCAGATGGGTCTGACTCTTACTGATATAAACTCGGTTTGGCGGTTTGGCTAGATTTGCTGGATATCCCTTCAATTCGGTTTGTTTTGGGCACCAACTGACCGAAGGGAGCTAACTCTGTCGTCTGGTCGGAGAGGAAATGTTTGCTCCTGATAGTCACACCAGTCACATTTATCAGCACCTATCATGTTTCTGTGTTTTCACAGAGCCACAAAAGGTCGAAAACTCAAGACGTCTAAAGCTGGTTCAAAGGTGAGTCGATTATTGGTGTTACTCAACCTATGCAACTAAATGGGGAGACATAGAATTGTCTCTTATGGACATGCCTCTTCGGTTAGTGGCAGATTTAATGAGGTTAACTACATACAAATTCAGTGTGTTAGTAGTGTAATGAAATTATGGTCAGAAGTGGTACCCAGACTCCAACTCCAGGAAGAAATTAGCCTGTTAAGCTGTAGCCCACAATCCACCCTCTCGCTCCAGCATCACTTCATGGTCGGTACAATCAATAGACCAAGCAAGGCATCAGCACCAGCTATAGGATGATTGAAAAATGGAAACCTAAAGAATCATTCTGATCTGAATCCATGAGTCAGGCAAAATGATCACCCTTACTTATCAGTCAACCAGTTAAACTTTATTTGTAAGGCACTTTTCATACAAAAAATGTAGGGCAAAGTACTGTTCATTGAAAAACACAAGCAGATAAGTGTCAGAGGGGGCAAAATAAAATACAAAACCCCACCCAGCCTCCCAACATTCAGCACACACACAAGGACACTAAGTGAGGTCTCTCAAACAGCCACAGACGACTGAGGAAATGATATCTTGATTTAAAAATGAGGAAACAAAGGAGCTAAGACTACACTGATGAAACTATGATAGGATATAATAAAGATAATAAAGCACTAAAAGTTAATTGTGAACAGGAGTAAGAAGAACAGCTAAGAAATACACAATAAAAGAAAATAAATCAAACGAGGTAATAAAACACAGCAATAACTCTGAAACTAAAATAAGTGTGTGAAAAGATGGCACACCAACACATAGAAATAGCCTCTTCAAAATAAAAGCACTGAATTTTTACAAACATGTTTTTTTGCCCAGGCAAAGGCTAGCGACCCAGAAAAGGCTCCAAAACTCACTTTTGGGTCGCAACCCACCAGCTGAGGATCCCTGTACTATGCCATTCTGGAGAGAAGTAGTGTGGCTCATAGTAGAGGCTTAAGACTCTCAGAAGATTTCAGTAAGAAGAAACACATGCCTTTTGATGGGTTTCATGGTTGCAAGTAAAAAAGCAATAACTAAATGCTGGCTCCAGAATACCATCAAACTTTTGATTGAAATATAAATTCTATCCGCAGTTTAGAGAAAACCATATTGGGAAAAAATGGGTTTGCCAGAGACACAAAGATGTGGAATATATGTCTCTGTGTCCAAACATACTTGTACACTGTACTTGTACCCGAGTCTATTTTATTTTAGTTTCACTTTTATTTTCAGTGAATTTTCAATGAATAAACCAAAGCTGGGCAGATTTTTTTGGCGAAAAAATATCTCTCAGGATGAGCATACATTTCAAAAGTTAAGCAGTGTTATGATATTTGGAATCATTTCCACTGCACCTTATATATAAAGAGCATTTCTTACTTGTGTGCCTACACCTGCAGGTTGCCTGGTGAAGAGGACACCATTGTAATTTATGTTGTGATGCTGCGCTGCGTTCATAGTCCTGTGTGGAATTGGGACACATCGTTTCTTTAGGCATGGGTGTTAAATTTAACAATCTGGCATATTTTTCACTTTTTATATAGCAATGATTACTAAGAGTTGTCTAGAGATGCTTGTAAAATGTATCTTTGTCCTTAGCATCATGTATTTACAGGTATCAAGAGAATACAGTGTAGAGAAAGTGTTGAATCAAAGTGCCCACATTTCCTTAAGGCAGCATCATTTGAAGGTGCTTTGCTCTGCTGTCACTCACAATCCCACACCCTTCTCAGTCGAGGCCCTGCCCCTCACGCCAGAACACGGCCAAAGTTTGAAACTGAAACTTAAGATCTGAAATTGAAAAAAATATCTGAAGGTGAAAAAAGGAATCTGAAACCAAAGATAAGATTTGAATCTGTAAATATTAATCCTGCAGCTGAAAAAAAATGACATCATGTTAAAATGAAATTTCAGAGTAAAAAATGTAAATAAATTATTTTATTAAAATAATTACAGAGCTGAATCAAAAGTATATTTAAACTGAAAAAAATCTAATGCACTTTGTTTTTAATTCAATTTAGTGTTTTTATTTTTATTTAAAAAAAAAAAAAAGAATCAAGAACAAACATTGAAATTTCAGTTTCAAATTTTATCTTTTCAATCATTTTCTAAATTTCAAACTACAACACTTTTGGCCTGGATTTATTTTCATAGGACCAGGGCAACAAAAGACTGGGAAAGTTGAAGGATGCTCAAAAAACACCTTGTTTGTAATATTTATCAGTTGAGCAGGTGAAACGAAAACAGTTAAATGTCGTTATTTGGTATAAAATGAGTCAAAGGGCTCAGTTGTTCACAGACAAGGATGTGACGAGGTTCATCACTTTTAAACAAGTGTATGAGCAAGTAGTCCAGCAGTTTAAGGAAAACATTTCTTAATCTACAATTGCATGGAATTTTTGAATTTTATTGTCAGCAGTCAATAATGTTATCAAAAGATTCATCAAATCTGGAGAAATCTCTGCACGTAAGCGCCATGCTGAAAACCAACATTATATGCCTGTGCCCATTCATCCCTCAGTCAGCACTGCATTAAAAATGGGCATCATTCTGTGAAGGAAATTACCATGAGGGAACATTTTAGAAAACTTCTGTCAGTTAACACAGCTCCTAGCAACATCTACAAGTGCATGATAAAACTGTCCCATGCAAAGCAAAAGCAATGTATCAATGACACCCAGAAATAATGTCATACATCAAGCAGTGGTAAATATACCCCTGTCCCAGCTTTTTTGGAATGTTTTTTCAGGCATAAAATTTAAAATGAGTGAATATTTGCAAATAAACAAGGACATTTATCAGTTTGAACATTTGATATCTTGTCTTTGTCATTGTATTTTGTTTTTTTACATTTTACACAACGTTCCAACTTCATTGGAATTGGGGTTTGTATTATTACCATTATCAGTAGGAGAATATCCATATTATGTTTTTCTTCTTGTGGATCAGACAATCACCGCCTTTGAACAGCTGTCACCCCTTTTACCTACGTCAACCACATCTATGCACACAGAAAGATTTCTGGTGTTTCCTTCCTGAGAGTTGTGTAGAAAAGCTATCAGATCAGTGTTAAGCTAGCACTTCTTGATGGGTGAAGTTAATCAAGGGGCTTTCTGAGACAATTCTAATATGATTTGTGAACACAGGAGTTTTCTCTTTTGAGAATTGTCTTAAAAATATATTTTTAAATGTTATATTTTATGTCGATAATGTTAAATAATGTCTTTCACTGGTGCCAAATACAATTGTTTTACTTTGTAGACCTTCGTGGACGTCACGTGCTCTTTAATGTTTGGTCATGCCTGTATGAAGAACTCAGCCTTGTTTCTTCACTTTATTTTCATAGTTTGATGCATATGTTTTGAAATGTTTTAATACAGCTTGCTTTAAAACTACTTTGATATTTTCTGTTGTTTCTATTGAACCCCAGAAAGGTGTGGAGTCTCCAGACGACCGCTCTGCTATAGATCTAGCCAGCTTTATAGAGGGACTGCAGCAAGGACCTGGTGAGTCGTTACCATAAGCTGTGCATATGACGTAATAATAGGATGCCAGCCATTTTTTTCTGAAATTCTGAAGCCTTGAGTTCAGAATTGCCACAGCTTTACTTCTTTGGGACTCTACATAAGATCAGGCCAGCTCCAGCTTCCCTTGTCATAAGTGGTGGAGGAATTCAAAGTCACCAAGTGCAAATCAGGGTTTCCTGCAGGAAAATAGTTTGGCCAGGGGGGAGTGCGCGCGCGCTGAAAAAATTTGATTAATTAAATAATGACTTCGATTAATTGATTAATTGGTTAAGTAATTTGATTGATAAATTATTTTTGCCCTCAAAATTAAAGAGTTTCCTGATCTATTGTTTTTGGCCCTCAAAATGAGAAGAACCCACTAACAACATACAGAATCTGTGGCTCATAAAGTGTCAATTATTTAATTCAGAACTGATCAAACAGGCATTTTTACATTTATGCTTCAAATCTGCCGCGTGCTGGGCGCCTGTGTGTTTGAGAGAGAGAGAGAGAGAGAGAGAGAGAATGCGCATGTTGAGTCTCTGCAAAGAATACACTGCAGGCAAACAGCGCAGCATTAAGAACAGGGCTGCCAACTTTTCAAAAAACCTTGGAGTGAGATTTTGTGGAGCCAACCAAAATGTTGCTGCATACACGGCAGGACAACATTCAACACAGAATGTCTCATTTTGTGTAGATTTAATCATACTACATAGAACTCAAAAGTAACAAAATGGTGCAAGTGCAATTAACTCAGGTACAGGTAAAAACATAAACAACAAATAAATGCTATACTGTTTTTCTATGTTGTCTGATACTTCCTCAAATGTCATAGTGATATTAAAAAATAACTGTAATCATGTCATTGCTTCCTACAAGTCTATATCCTACCAGTCTACAGGTCTGTTTATGCACAACCAGCAATTCCAAGACCAGTGTTTTGTTCACCAACACCAGGCTGATCACCACTACAGCAGCTTTACAAGAACTGAAAGCTCAATATGAGCTCTAAAACAAAGAGAAATACTTTAATAAATAACCAAACTAAATCAAACTATACTTCATGTTTTTTCAATGTTTTTTTTTTTTATCAAGCTGTCAACAAGCAGCAACAAAACAAAATCTGAATATGTCACAAAACTTAAAAATGCACAAACCTTTACACAATTAAATTATGAAACACAATTGAATATGCATAATTAGCCTTAATTTAATTTTCCTTCAGTAAATGATTTTTTTTGGCATCAGTTTGTAGGCTACAAGTCCACAACACTAAGAACTATCCAACTAAAAGCATCTGACTTGAAAATTACTGTAAACAGTGGTGATTTTAATTGGAGGACAATAAGGAGTGGACATTAACAGTCAGAATGTCATTACAAACTGGATCTGCTCAAGTTAACATCCAAGTCAAAGTTATCACTACTTTATTTTTAAATCAATAAATCTATACTAGAACATCAAACTCAAAGTAATAACAGCCTACATACATGAATTTTGAGGTCTGGACAGGAATATCTGAGTAGAGAAATGTAAAACAGTGTAATATTTGTGTGTCTGGTTTATTCTAGTTGGTATAATCTGACATACTCTTATGGATGTTTGTCCTCTTACACTTACACTGAAGACATTTTTGCCACAGTTTTACCAGATGTATACACCGTCCACTGAAAACAGCTCTGAGACCAGTTATGGGCCTCCACCTACAGGTTGAGAACCGCTGCACCAGTAGACTGTATTTGAAGCTTGATCCTTCAAGGATTGTTCTGATATCATGGAGAATAAATGATGGAGGATCCCTCAGGATGAATTTATTATTTAGAAAACAGTGAGTGAGTGAAAACAAGAGCTGGACTGCTGAAGAATGTTGAATTTTGATGAATCAAAGGCTGACTCGTCAGTTTTTGAAGCCTTTGTGTTCACTTAAACCGGGCACATGAGCTGTCAATACACCGTTTGAATGATAAAATCACACAGAGTGACTGATGGTCCCTCACTGTCCCTGCGATGCGCGTCTATCTGCGTCTTTACGCTCACCGGCAGACAGAGGAGCCCACACACAGACACTGAGTGAAAGTGTACGTCACACAAGCATGCTGCTGTAGGTATCCTTGCGCATTTTGTTATGGTTATATGGTATTTCGGGGCATTTTCTAGTGGGTATATGGCGTATACCTGCGTGTGCAGCCAGAGTCTGGGGGACTGTGAGCAGAGCTGACTCCACGCGGAATGTCCGCGGACGTCAGAGCTATCGTAGTCGAGCGCACTGCCGCGTAGTATTTTCTTGTGAAATGACCGTGAAAGCCTACATTTCCCACAATCCTTGCGCATTGTTTTACATTTCTCTGTCATGACGCTGTACACTGAGGACGAGGGAGAGGAGCTGCTCTGCCTGCTGACTTTGCAAAGCACTAAAATTAAGAGAGGAGCAGAGTTTTCTGTGTGACAGCAGTGCGCTGAGCTGAATCCGCGCGGTCCTAAAGTTTGAGCTTTCCGCGCACAGGGTTTGCGGACGTCCGCTTTGAGTCTGCTCCGCCCGAGTATGTTTGGGCACACGATCCCTGCGTCCTCCTAGGATTTGTGCCTTCAGCGTGAGAAATCGGAGGTGTGGCGTGAGAACGTGTGAAACCAATGAAATGCGTGAGTCTCACAGCCAATGCGTGAGAGTTGGCAGCCCTGATTAAGAATCAACATGAATTTGCGAGCTCAATCATCGGAGTGCGGCGCTTCAAATCTGCCGCGCTGGGCACCGGGCACCGGGCACCTGGACCTTTTCTGCCCGGGCGGGGTGCCCAGACAGAAAAGGTCTGCCGGAAACCCTGCAGACTGTCCCTGACACTCATGGACTCTCAAGACCAGGCAGGAGTCAGAACAAGATCTGACCGCAAGTGGGCTGCCAGTACCGCAGTTGCCCAGGCAGAATGTTCCCTCAGGACCAAGGACATCATTGGGAACCCTTGCACTGGAAGACAGGGCTGAGGAACAGCTTATGTGCAGCAGTGGTCAAAGTCCACTCCTAAAGAGAAGAGAACCTTGATCCAGGAGGAAGTCCGAAACCTTGAAGAGGAGGGGAGAAGAGCAAAGTCTGTCTCACTTGCAACTCAAGGAGCCTGGACAAGGTAGATCCTCCCCAAGAGATCCATCACATGGAGTAAACTGTGGCGGCTGGAGCCCTTCCGGATATCCTTTTTACTCCGAGCAGTGTATGACACCTTGCCGACCCCAGCCAATTTGCACAGGTGGGGGATGAGGGAGGACCTGCTGTGCAGGTTGTGCAGCGGGAAAGAAACGATGGCGCACTGTCAGGATGCAAGACCGCTTTGACTCAGGGGAGGTACAGATGGCGTCATGACAAGGTGTTGGCAGTGCTCGCAGACATCCTGGAGCAGGAGAGGAGTAAGAAGCAACCAGCCAAAGCAAGACCACTGCTGAGTACCATCACCTTCGTAAAAGAGGGCCACAGGCCTGTCGGGCACAGCAATGCCAGGCAGCATCTCCTACAAGCAGCCCAGAGATGGAAAACGGCGGTTGATCTTGGGAGGAAGCTCCAGTTCCCAGAGGTGGTACTGTCCACACCCCTAAGACCCGATATCATCTTGTGGTCTCCAGATGGGAAGAAGGTCATCTTGGTGGAGTTGATGGTGCCATGGGAAGAAGGCTGTGAGGAAGCTGCAGAGAGGAAAAAAGCCAAATGCCAGCAACTTGTCCAAGACTGTCGGGACAAGGGGTGGACAACCTGGCTGATGACAGTGGAAGTGGGATGCCGAGGATTCCCAGCTCAATCGGCATGGAAGCTGATGACAAAGATCGGACTGAGAGGCCACTTGAGGAAAGCGGCAGTTCAAAGGCTGGGAGAAGCTTCTGAAAGAGCCTCCTGTTGGCTCTGGCATAAAAGGGAGGACACAAGCTGGAAGCCTGGAGGAGAGGGGCAGTGAACTGGCCAATCACTGCTGACGCGCCAATCGGAGGGTGTTGTGGTTAAGGGTGGAAACACCCAGTGAAGGTTGGGGACCACCTGATGACCTCTCTTCCAGGCCAAGGCTTCACCCATTAGAGATGGGTGTAGGGTTGCATCATTGATGTATTACACAACTAGTCAGAAATTACAATATGAATTGTTATGTCTCTAATCTGGGCGTCTTGTCACCATGGTAACAACTTGTCATTGCATGTGAGGTCTTAAATGTACCCAGTATAAATATCAATTACACCTCTGACAGGTTTATGAGGATTATTTGAACTTGTTGATTAATTGAAACCCTGAACTCATTAGTGCAGTATCAGCTGGTCAATAGGAAGTCAAACATTAGAAGGGTCATTTTCTCATCTTGTACCAGTCAAGCTACTTTCTGTCATAAAGACAGTAAGGTTTATGATGCATTAACATTGGCTTCACTTTTAGCAAATTGCAACTATCCACTTTTAATATAAAAGATTTTGTCCAAACATTGCAGAACTCCTGTGTTATTATCACATTGCATGTTTTAAGCAGCGGAAATGCTGCTTCTAACAGTGCATTAAGATGTGTATTTGACCTCCCCCCGCTCTGGTGTTATAGTTTTTGAGCAAACAAGTTTAGTCTTGATTATTTTTCATCAGCGTTTATCTGAAGCACACATCAAGCTAGCGTTTACTTTTATGTATTAATCTTGCATTTTAGTGTTTACCTGTGCTCTTGTGTTTTCTAGATAACCCTTTGCACAGCACTGCCGTGGAGGAGGATTTAAATTTTGCTGAGGGACAGAAGAAAGCAGAGACAGCTGGAGGAATAGACATCCCAAAGAACTCTAAGACTTTTGTCAAGCAGCATGGCGCTGATATAAAGAGAAAAAAGACAAAAAAGGATGCAGAAAACAGAAAGGGAGACGATAAGAAGAAGAGTACCAGAGGGAATGCTGAAGTCAAGTAAGATTACAGATTTTTTTTTTGTATTTACTTTTAAATACTTAATTTTGGGCTTTTTCTGTCTTATATTGGAGTGGATAATTTCTGAAAGTGGGGATAGAGTGGGGAAATGACTTTTGGGTAAGAGGTCCCAGGCCAGACTTTAACCCAGACCACCCACCATAAGATCTAGATCCTCTGCTTATAGGCCATGCGCAGATACATCCGTTTTTCCAAAGACACCTCTGTCTTTACTTTAACAATGCCTGTAACAAACATGAATGCAACTTTTTTTTGCCACATGAGGGAAGCCAGACTTTTCTAATTAAAACCAATCCTTTTGCTTTGTATAGGCCTGAGAATGAGGCAGTTCAAAATAAAAAGAGTCAAGTGTCTAAAGGTCAGACACAAGACTTGAAAGCAGAGGGGGAAGAACCAGATGCAGACCCCATCACCTCAGGAAGCAACCTACCTACCCCGTCAACCAGTGGTGTCAGGCGTCTGGTGGGAAAGAAGCCCACCAAGAGGAGTGCAGTGCAAACTTCAGCAGCAAAGTGGGTTTCCATAAATTGGTCACTTAGCAGCCTGAGATGAAACAGTGTTGAAAATTTTAGTGTGAATATTTTTGTATGGTATGGAAAAAAATATTTTTCCTGAATATATTGACTAGTCTCAGACTTCAGTTTGAGGGGGACTATATTGACTAGTCTCAGACTTCAGTTTGAGGGGGACTATATTGACTAGTCTCAGACTTCAGTTTGAGGGGGAATATATTGACTAGTCTCAGACTTCAGTTTGAGGGGGAAAATTATGGACTGGATAGAAGAGAAGCTGAAGAAAGTCCTGTCACATAAAAACATGAACATCTTGTAGCATAGCCTGAGAAGTGGTTACAACTTATACACTGAATATCCAGTTAGAGATCTTTTCTATTTGAATATTTGCATTCTGGAAAAACTACCTCTATTGACATCTCAAAAAAACAACAGACTGCAACTGTTTTAAAGTTTCTCCTGTATTTACTGGACTGTCCATTTACATTTCAGCCCTGCAATCTGACAGATCACCAATAAAAAAAAAAATCAAAAAAGAACCTTTACATTTAACTATTTTATTAAAATCACACACTTTTTTGAGAGTTAAAACAAAACATAATGATTCACCAGTGTCTTGGTACTTCTTACAAATCTACTGAACTCTGTTTCAGAGTTACTTGTGCTATGGCACACCTCACTCATCCTGTTTTTCAGGGTCAACCATACTTATCACTATAGCAAACCTGTCCAATATGTCCTCTTCTCTGTCTATGTGTTTGTCTTTCTTTCATAATGGTGTATAATACATCATGTTTCATATTCATCACATTCATCACATCAAAATGTGTATCTGACTGTGTGTCCCATAAGGAAAGAAAAGAAACAGCAAGTGAAGAAGGTCAAAAAGAGAGAAAGGAAACTGGAGAGTGTTAAGTCCAGTGACCCTCAGGTACAGGTAAGAAAGCCATTGATAATGTCCCAAGGCTACCAGATGTACAGTAACTACTATTTTACAATTTTCAGAAAGAGAAGCTTTAATAACAAAAGGAAAGGAACCTATTTTGGGAATAAACATGTGAAGAATGAATATTTGCTGGAACATTCTCTTTTTATTTCTTTAAGGAGAAATATGATACAAGCGCTGTCTTGTTCTCTGATGAGGACGTGACCGACGAGGACATGAGTTGGGTATAAACTAACTTCTTGATCCTAGAACCTACACAAATGTGACTTAAGTTATTATTTATCATTAAGTGTGGCTCTTTTCTTATTGTCATTTATTTAGACCCCAAGTCCAAAGAAGGCCAAGGTGTATGGTTTGGGCAGAGACAGAAAGTCCTCATCTGGTAGCTCTAAATCTAGACCGTCATCAGGTAAGAACAAAGTGTCAGCAGGGTTAGCAGTATTTAGACGTCTGGCCATGACAAAGGCTGAACAATATGGACATTATTAACAAAATCTAAATTTGTTGTTTCAGCATCTGTATAAAAGAGAATGATAGATGTTTTTGTAATGTGGGATTTTCTTGTTGAGGACAGAAGGATAACATCCATGCCATCCTCATGTCTGTCCTGTCATCACCCTGAGACCATAGGGCCTTCTAAGCATGTCATAAAGAACATACGATATGGCCATTCTGTCCTATAAAATTAAGTCTTCAGTTAATCAGGAATTATGTTAGTTTGTGCAGGATACTGTAGTAATACGCTTTGCTACAATCCGCTTACTGACAGCTGATTAGATATCTTCCGCTCTTATCCAACCACAGCAATTTCTAACAACACTGTGGTCCATTTAAACACAGCATCCTTGTCTGCTCTCTCTGCTTCACCACCATCAACACACTCTGAAGCAGCAGCTGCATCCCATCTGGTACTCATATGTAGAGTTAACACCGAGCAAACTGTATATCCATTTTGCATAAACATGTGAAATTTACACTTAGAGTGTTCATGGCTAATTTGTCATTTTTTTGGAGGATTACTCCTGCTTTTGGCAAGAGAGACATATTTGTTCATTTGAATCCAGATTTTTTTGGACTGTTATAATCTAGCAGTCTATACCTTCCGTCCATTAAATGGATTGTTTTAGATATTTTTTCTAATATGGACAAATTAGTGTGCACTTCCCACAAATATTTTGACTTGATGTTCTGATGTATTTTTACTTGAAAGATGGGTTGAGAAATTTTATCAGGGCTGTTTTGATGTTTGTTTTAAAGTGGGCAGATTTTATAAAGGAAATATATCTGGACATATTTAACAAAAGCTTTATTTCTCCACCTGAAGGTAGTGCATCTGATGTACCAGCCAAGGTTGACACAGGTAAATTAAAGGGAAAGAAACAAGGTCGTCAAGGAAGAACAGAGCTGGAGGTTGTGCTGGACAGCTTCACTGATTTTTGTGACCAATACAGGTAAAATGACACATCACCTGCTTTTCATTCAGGTCTGTGACCACTTGTCAAATCCTTTAATATCCTGTTATAAAGACTTGCATGTACTGTAGTTTTGACTTTCTTGTCAAGTGTTTGAGAGATTTCTATTTCTTTGCATTTGCTTTCTTTTTGCAGGGAATCTGTGGAGTCCAAAGCAGTCAGCCAATCAGCAGAGTCATTTTTGGCACATGTTAAACAACAGCTCATGGAAAGGGTCAGACTGCTCAATCAGTTTGTATTAACTCAAATAAATTAAAATTACCATGTATTTACATACAAATTCGGAAATTAAGAGATTTTGTGCACAAGAAACATTTTACACAGTAGATGTGGATAATAATGATATACTTTAATATCTTTTGATTATTTTTTAGTGCTTACCTTACCTTTATTCATAATTTCTCTTAGGCATTTGCACAATGTCACACTAGAACTATGACTATATAGCATTATAAGTACATTGAAATGCATTATAAACATGCTCATAATGTGTTTATTTTATTTTTTTATTTTATTTTCTATGAAGCCCCATTTTAAAAGAGGCTTCATAGAAAATGCTACCAAGCTAACAATAAAAAGTTGAATACTGAAATCAACCTCACTGTAAAAAATACATAAATCACTCACTGAGCCAAATCTTGGTTTGTTTTAACTTTTCAACATCAAAATGAAATGCTTTTTTATGTTTCAGATTCATTGTTGTAAAGTGTTCAATGAATTATTTTTGCAAACATACTCATCATTATAACCACACACTCGACCTTGTCTTAGGTCTTGATATTAATGAACTAAAAGTCTTTCCTGAAAATCCTCTGTTATCCAATCATTTCTTAGTAACTTTGAACATCTTCCTAGAGGGTTTACTTTGCTGTAATTAAATGGTGACGAGTGAAAATTTGTCCAATGGCTCTGTGGCTAAATTTAAGGATGCCATTCCTGCTGCTTCAAATTCAGTGCCTTGGCCAATTGAAAACTCGTACATTACCTATAGTCTCTCTGAGCTGGATCAGCTTGTTGATAGCTCTTCTGATGTGCCAGAATCCACTTTGGACTCAATTGACCCACTAAGACAGAAAACTAAACTAAACGTTGTTTTTTCTTAACAAGCATCCTGTAAATTAGAGAGAATGTGGCGCTCCAATAAAAGGGAAGAGTTGCATGCACTTTGGCAGGGAAGTCATAATAAATACATGACAGCCTTACAACATGCTCAAGCTGCCTACTACTCCTCACTAATAGAGGAAAAAAATAGTCCTAGGTACCTTTTCAATCAATCAATCTCTATTTGTATAGCTCCATATTTGTCTTTGTTGAAAATTAATTTATTAAAGGTAAGCCCCATGAGATGTGGCAACTCATTTTCAAGAGGAACCTCATGTCTATATGGTTGTAAAGATATGGATGCATAGTCAGTACAACCATTGACAGAGAGATCAATCTTATATTAAAATTAATATCTATAATGAATATGATCTGGAAAGGAACCTTTCTGTGAATTGCCCAATCTTTATTCAAATAATAAAGCAGCAGGATACATTGATGTTTTCTTTTTTTTTGTTACAGATTTCCTCTGACAAGGAGGTCAGGTATCTGACCAGACAGAATGTCAAGGTAACTATCACAAGCAGTGTTACTCCATGCTGGAATGATGGAAATACCAGATCATCTTTTTAAATTTTAACTCCCAACTACAACTTGATGAACGGGGATTAAGTTTATGAAGTCCGTCACGGTGCCTTCAGAAGTCCTCCTGACTTTGTGCCATTCTAACTTTTTTGCTTATGCCACTTGACATTTTAAGTATCTATGTGTGCTGTTGTTCGCATAAATTTTTAGAGCCGCAGATCCTTAGTACAGCCTCAATAAAGCCAGTGCTCTTGCAGACCAGTAATGTTGATACTGATACCATATTGTCTGTATTTAAAGCCCTTTCTCTTACTGATGTGTGTGTCAGGTTGTTTCTTTGATCCATAAAAAGAGGCAGCATCTGATGAATGCCAAATATGAGAGGATGAGGTGAGTGGCAGTTCAGTGGCCTAAACATAAGTTTTCTTTTTTCTAAGTGTTACTTCTTTGTCTTCAGTTAAAAAAATCCCCCAAATAGCATTTGATCTCCAAAAGATCTGTCATTGCCAGCAAGATGCATAATCAATGTATTTCCTTAATGTGCTGTTGTTATGGGCTGTGTTTTTTTGTTGTGCCTGTTTATTTTCCCTCCTTTGCCTCTCTTTCTTACAGAAGAGTATTAGGGCCACTGAAGAAAAAAAAATAGAATTCTGAGAAAAAAGTCAGAATTCTGACTTTAATCTCAGAATTCTGACTTTTTCCCGAAACCTAAAAAAAAATTTTTTGTACGGAAGGATTTTTTTTTTTTTTTTTTTAATTTCTGAAAAAAGAAGTCAGAATTCTGACTTTAATCTCAGAATTCTGACTTTTTTCAAAAACCTAAAAACAAATATTTTTTTTTCGGGGGGATTTTTTTTTTTTTTTCATTTCTGAAAAAAAAAAGTCAGAATTCTGAGATTAAAGTCAGAATTCTGACTTTTTTCAGAAATGGAAAAAAAATAAATAATTTTTTTTTTTAGGTTTCGGAAAAAAGTCAGAATTCTGAGATTAAAGTCAGAATTCTGACTTTTTTTTCAGAAATGAAAAAAAAAAATTCTCCCTAATATATATATATATATATTTTTTTTTTTAGGTTTTGGAAAAAAGTCAGAATTCTGAGATTAAAGTCAGAATTCTGACTTTTTCCCCGAAACCTAAAAAAAAATTTTTTGTACGGAAGGATTTTTTTTTTTTTTTTTTTTTAATTTCTGAAAAAAGAAGTCAGAATTCTGACTTTAATCTCAGAATTCTGACTTTTTTCAAAAACCTAAAAACAAATATTTTTTTTTCGGGGGGATTTTTTTTTTTTTTTTCATTTCTGAAAAAAAAAAGTCAGAATTCTGAGATTAAAGTCAGAATTCTGACTTTTTTCAGAAATGGAAAAAAAATAAATAATTTTTTTTTTTAGGTTTCGGAAAAAAGTCAGAATTCTGAGATTAAAGTCAGAATTCTGACTTTTTTTTCAGAAATGAAAAAAAAAAATTCTCCCTAATATATATATATATATTTTTTTTAGGTTTTGGAAAAAAGTCAGAATTCTGAGATTAAAGTCAGAATTCTGACTTTTTTTTTTCAGAAATTAAAAAAAAAAAAAATCCTTCCGAACAAAAAATATTTTTTTTAGGTTTCAGGAAAAAGTCAGAATTCTGAGATTAAAGTCAGAATTCTGACTTTTTTCTCAGAATTCTATTTTTTTTTTCTTTAGTGGCCCTAATACTCTTCCGTACTTTCTTTCTCCTTTTCAGTGTTTAAAAAATTCCATTTCAGATACTCACAGTGACATTTTCTGTGTGTCTTTGCTCAGGGCAGAAAGGCAGTTGTCCAAACTTAAAAAGGAGGAAGCTGAACTTAAACTCAGATTGACTGATCTCAGACAAGGTCAAGCTTTTCTGCATGACCTCAGAGTGCTCAATGTGCAATACCTGAAATTCAGACGCAAACATCCCAAAAAAAAGGAGACGGTATGCACACACACTGACATATTGTCCACTTATTTGTTACCGTAGTACAGGTACAATTCTTACTTAATTAAATGGAAATCTGATGCTTCCCAGAGTTTCAGTAAAGCCTAAGTGATTACTAATTCCCTCCCTCTCTCCCTCCTGTACAGTATGGGGCATCCAGCTTGCCAGCTCTTCAGTTGGAGAGAAAAAAATTAAGAAGGCAGTGAGGTGTTGACCTAAAAGAGAAGATGCAGTCAGTTGGGAAAAAGACAGGGAGCTACGACTCAAAAAGTATGAGCCATGTCATGCACCCACTCTCACTCTCATGCTAACTTATTCAAAGACTGTATGTTATGAGTAATAGCTATTTTCAAGTTCTCAAAGCATAAAATTTAAGATTTTATACGAGATGCTACAGAAATTCTAAGTGTGTTCTGACCAAACTACAAATTATGGATAATTGCTAGATACTGAAGATTCAAAACTGTGGCTATAACAAATGTAAATAAAAATAGAGCTTTGTTTCTGTGTTTTTCTTGAAGGAAAGGATGCCAGAAATTGTTGAATATATCTGCCATAATTTATATGTAATTTTCACTGACTGATAGTAGCCAGTAAGCGGGGCTGGTAAGAAATAAATAAATTTACCCATGTTACTGTATTTGAGTATCTTTTATTGTGTACATTTTTAAAAAATATTAAAATTGGTACTTTGACGTTTATTTTAGTAACAATGTAAAGTGATGCATGTTGCTTCATTTGTCTAAGTCTTTGAGAACTGAGTGGAAAAAAAAATAAAATGAAAAGCTAAACAGACCATTGCCAGTTTGCCAGCTCTAAATCTTACAATTGTAAAGGAAATAAAAGCATGTTTTGTCTTTCATCTGGTGCATTTCTTCAACTGAGACTGAATCATTCCAACTTGAGAGCCAGCTTGCTTTTAAATCTTTGTCTATGACAGACCTTGTTGATGTAGAAAAAGTACCTTGTGTCTCATTGCTGTTGCCATGGTGTATAGTCTGGCATGAAACCATCTTCTACAATCTCAGCTTAGTAGTAAAATGGACTAAATGATAAATGGATTAAAGCCTTATTAGCACTTTCCTATTATTTCTCACTATTCGAGGTGCTTTATTGCATCAGGCCACATCTACCCAATTCATGCTCACATTTACTCACTGATGGTTCTGAGTCACTTCATCAGTACTAGCTAACACATCTATGCATCATGTTCATGCCCATTTACACACCACTGAGGCAGCAGTGGGAGCAACACATGATTGACATGTGACAGCTGGAGCTGGGCTCAAACCCTGGACCTGAATGATGGTAGAGTATACTACCAGTAGGATGTGGCTGTTCATCACCCAGTTTTAAGCCTGCAACAAAGCTGTCTCTGTTTCAGTCAATATAGTTATGAGTATAAATGGAAATAGTTATCATTAGCACCTGTTTGATGGAAATTTTAGATTTCTACAGAAATTTTACTGTATGAATTAACTTTTTCCCCCTCTATGTGTCTTGTGTATGTGTGTACACTGAATCTTTATGTTGTGAAGATATGCGTTTTTTAATGTATGCCTGTGAGTTTAGCCATTTTCCCACAGGCTTTCTTCATACAACTTACAACATTGTCTTATTTTAAGCACCCCATCACTGGTCTTTTTCCACCTTCAGATAGGTTAATTTAGTCTTGAAGGGTATTATTCTATACTTTAGTACACTTTAGTGCTATAAACTGAGTCAACGCTTACTTGATTAATAACTTTGCATATGTAGTTTTCTGTACCAATCAATCTAAATGGCAATTATTCTCTGCTCAAAGTGCCTAAAGATTATTTTGAGACAGTGCGACCGGTCTGAAGATGATGAAGAGGAAGATATTGGTCATGTCCTTGCAGCAAAATTAGCTCATGAGCAGCCACTTTGAAACAGAATGGTCTTCTTGCCCAAAGACTGAGCCTACCTGCATGGTTGTCAACATGACTGTGATTGAACCGAAGCCTAAAGTGACAGGGTTGCTCAGAACAGCAAGCCTTTTTGTTCTTAGTTTTTCTTCTGTGTCTTGCGCTGATAGTCATCAATAATACGAATGTTAGGCAGGGTTTGTTCCTAATGAGAGGTCAAAGAAGAGGGACAAACCCAGTCACATGTATACTTTGGGTTCTCATCCTCACTAAAGTTGTCAGATCTAAAAATCACTGTAGATAAAGGAAAATGACAAAACACTTCATCCTGCGACAGTGTTACGGAAAACACCCACATTGTTTTTATAATCACCCATTCTGATATCAACGGACAGACTTAAATGTCAAAAAGATAAGTTGCTTATGAGAGTGTGGGTAGTGTAAGTTGGTACTAATATCTCACTATTTTACAACAGTGGAAAATAGTTTTTTTTTCCTTTTGATAATATTTCACCCAAAACAACCATCATCTTTATTCATAAATGTGTTCAAAGGACAATATATTGGACAATTTTGTTTTATCCTCACTTCTATTAGTACCCCACATCTGTCTTGCATACAAAATGATTCATTACAGCAATGTCCACAATATAATACAGAAAAAGAAAAAAGTACAACAATGCAATATCTTCTCCTAATAATGCCATAAGAAATCGAAAATTAACATCCATGCTTTTGTAAAACATACACTCCACTACATGAAATGTACCAGGATAAGGTTAATATAGAGGCTTGGATGTGTGTGTTGTGTATGTGTTTAAACTGTATGTGTAAACGTGGCTATATATGGGTAGACAAACATACAATTTGGTTGTTGTGTTTTTGTTTTTGTTGTTTTTTTTTTGCCGCATCCCCCTCCCTTGCTTTCTGACATGAAAATCTAACTCCAATCCCAATTGTGACACAGATCACTGAAACCTTTCTCTTTCTATGTCTATATTTTTTCAGACTGTAACCTTTAAGTCATTTTTAGTTTGTTTCTCTTTCTATTCTCTCTCTTCTAACACTGTTAATGATTTCACAAAAAAACCCCAAAGAAATGAAAGTGTTTTAACAGAAGTAAAAGGCAAATACTAAACGTGTTCTGTTTTTTGAGGGTAGACATCTGTTAGGTGTATTTATGTATAGTTAGGGCTGTGAATATAAGCTTAAATATGTAGAAGGTTAATACCAAAGTAACTAACTAGTTGACTTATCATACTTAAGCTGATGTCCACAAAAGAGAGTGCTCAGATGCTCGAACTTGTAAGTTCATGTTTCTTAAGTACTACTTTTTTTTATTTCCTTTAACTGAATGTGCATACGGGTCTATTTTGTGTGTTGGGGGTGAGGGGGGGTACTTACTTTACATTACATTACTTTAGTGTACTTTCCACCCCTGACGAAAACTTCTCTGTGTTCCTTGAACATGCAGTGACATGTAAAGGTTGACTATTTCTACCTGTTTCTGAGCCAATTAAATTGTCTGTCAGTGCTTGACGTGCTGTGGTTTCTCCCGCCCAAACAGGAAGCGTCAGTCCTGATTGGCTAAGAGTATCCGGCTGTGCTCAACAACATAACAACCCCGTAATTACAGGCATAGACATAATATACGGAAGAATACCTGCCCAGACTTACTGCTTTACCCACTAAAGATCTGCATGCATAAGGTATGTTCACTTGTAAATTATTATTTGTAGTTATTTAAATCTGTTAGCTCGAAGAAATAGAAATTTGTTGTAAGAGTTTTAAAAGAAAAAGTTTACCTTGTAACTGGGCTTTCTCAAAGTTGCACCTGAAGGACGAGTTTTCAGGTGGGAGTAAAATTGAAAGCTGCCTATTCAGTCACTGTACGTCTTTTAATCGATTGTGTGAGTAATGCTGAATGACAGTGAAAGGTATTTTTAATTTCATTTAGTCTCATTTTTGGCTGTTTTACTTTTGCTATTAGATTTCTGTTGTTAATTTAATATAACTTTTCACTAATTCCGTCAAATCTCGTTCACACTAAAATAAGTATTTAAGATTTCACCCTGGCATGCCTGGATGCGATGTAGATATGAACATTAATATATATATTTGTTATGTGTCAATTACAATAGGCTGAACATCTGATCACAAAGGCACAATCATTGACTCATCTGTCTCTACGCTGACCTATTTATTGATGTTTCGTAATTGAGTTCCCGTTTGGTGAAAGCAGTTTCGCTATGAGCCTTGTTCTCATAATGAACAAAGACTTCAAATTCGTCGTCGTAATACATCATGGTTTATCTAAAATTAATATAAGATTTAACAAATTTTTCTGTTATGGTATGTCTATCAACCAACTGTTTGTCCTCGCCTGTTCAGTCTGTGGTCGTAACGTTTGAGTCAGTGGTGTGAACCATTTCCTGGAGTAGTTCTGGCTGTGGTGGTCAGTCTGATTAGCTTTTAGACCTCTTGTCGGGACTGAAATAACGGACAAGAAAACTGACTTTTCCAGAATATTCAAATGTTTGAGATATTGTTTTTAAGAACATATGGAAGTTTAGCTTTAGATGCTAGCAGGTTGTTAAAACTTGATTTCTGTTTACTTTGCCATCCTCCACTCTGAAATTAGATTTTACCAGTGATACTTTTTTACAAAGTGGCTTCATCAAATCTGCTCACTACGTCCTTGAGTCAATGAAATTCCCGCAGCTTTTCCATGGAAGGTGAATGAAATTTAGCGCAGAAGCTCACAACAACAAAATTGACTGGTCTGTCAGGATTTACCTCATATCTCACCGTCAAAGCTGTCAATGAGATACCTATCTCTGTGTTATAGAGTAGTCTCTAATGACTGTGAGATCCTCCAGAGACAAAAAACTTTCATCAATGCTCTCATCAATTAATGAATGGTTTTAAGATTCACAAATGACAAAGTAAGATCTTCAAATTTTTAGCAGTAAACAAAAACTGCAGTCCTTTAAAATCAACCAAAAGCAAT
The DNA here is from genome assembly GCA_037902135.1 of Cetoscarus ocellatus. Classification (NCBI taxonomy): domain Eukaryota; kingdom Metazoa; phylum Chordata; class Actinopteri; order Labriformes; family Labridae; genus Cetoscarus; species Cetoscarus ocellatus. Next base: position 571,087 of record JBAMNC010001567.1, read on the forward strand.
AGCAAAATCCATTTGAAGATGAGCGTGTTTGATCCTGGTTACTGTTTATGGTGTACACATTTGGTTAATGAATGAATAAACTAAGATCACCTGAACACTTATATTGTACTATTAAGGTTATCTTTTAAATGTATTTACATGAACTCTGTACTTCACTTGGAATCAACTTAACAACATGATACGGGAAAAAGAGACATGTCATTAAAAGAGCTTTTTTTTTTTTTTCATTGTACATCATTCACTCATGTCTGTTTGTATTTATAGAAGTATGGCTGAGCCTCATGGTGACGACAATGGTCAATACAGTGGAGACTCAGTGGACAGCTTACCATTTTTTTCAAAGAGGTATGTATTGTACACACCGGTGTCTTCTAACTGGCCATATTTACCATAATCTCCACGCTCTGTTAAAAACAGTCATAAATTCTGAGATATGAGCTGCTCAGGAGGCTTTTTAGTCCCCCTTTAGATAAAGGTTGCGAGTGCTCTGCTAGTGAGAAAACCTGGCAGTTAGGACAGAACAAAAGGAGTCAGTCTTGGATGTGCTGGATAAATGTTTCAACTCAAGTAAGAAGGTAGTCAGTGTCAGCAACCCATTGGACAATTGGATTAAGGTTACTGTTTTTTTTTCTTAATCTAAGACTGTATGTGTGATATAGGAAAATAAAGATGACAAACCTTAGGACAATTGTGATGGTAAAAGACAAGGAGAATTAAACTGAAGAATTAAATCAAGAAGGATTACTAAATACATCTTAAGTGTGATTTCCTGGTTACTAAATGAAGGGATGAATAAGCATGTTCTCCTGCCTGAAAGTTCCCAAAAAGACACTTTTTAGCACAAATCTTTTAAATCTGAGGGAAAGATGCTTAGAATTCATTTTCTAAGGGGAAATATGACCTGACCTTCTGCCTTGTTCTCCTGTCCAAAAGGGTACCACAAAGTCACTTTTTAACATTTTTTTTTCAGGGTCTGAATAGTAAAACAGACACATGTTAGCATATAATTTTTGCAAAAAATCTGGCCTGAGGGAAATATGCTCATAAGTCCATTTTTATGTTACATATGATCAAATCTTCTGCACCATCATGTTCTCCCCTCCTGAAAAGACATATCTACTCAACTCTAAGTTCACAGAGAAATGTGCTATGCCTATTTAAGAAAACGCCCTTATGATGCTCCATTTTTACTTCCTGGGGTTTATGATGTCATAGCTATACAGTCTCCACCTATACATGTTTTCTGCCCATCACAGGCAGACGCCATCACTGTTTTGAAACCCCTGTGACCCCTCCTCCTACCTCCCATCAGACCTCTTCTGGGCAGCCAATTAGCACAGAGCTCTTTATCATAGCCCCTCATATAGCTTCTCTTCTACCTCGGATCTGAGCATTTCCAAATGGGAGGGAAAAAGAGCTGCATCTGTTCTTCTGCAGCAATTCAATTATTCATTTTCATTTTTTTATTCAACTTAAATCAAATCCTTGCTTAATAGACACCCAAGACATGATGTAAACAGTCAAATACACCAGACATGGATCTGTTAAGGAAAATTATGACCTCTTTAATAGCTTTGTATTTAAAGAAACTACACATTCATGTTTAAATACATATTTGGCACATGTGAGTGCTAATACAAAAAGAACAATAGTCATTGCCTTTGCCATTTAATCCAGAAATGAAAGTGAAACTGAAAATCTGGGTTGCCAGGTTTTGTAAAAACCCAGCATTGATACTGCATTATATAAAAAAATGAAATGGCTAAGTGAGGTATGCTATCAATAGAGACCAAGTCAGGACTGGGAGAGTTCTCGACTGTTTAATTTTCTTAAATGTAAGATAGTCAAAATATTCTGGTTGAATCAGTTTAGGACTGTCCCCATCCTCCACAAACCCTTATTTGCTCCCAACATGCAAAAGAACAAAATTATAATTTATAAGAATATATTTTTTTAATATGAGCACAAAGTTTCAGCTGATGATAAATGTATTACAAGTGTATTTTGGGTCTGGCATTCTTGACATCTTGTTTTTGAAGAAAAAATTTTGAATGTTTTTGACTAAACATGATTGAGCTGTACGCTGGTTCAGTAGCTTAAGCCTCACAACAAGAAAAGTAGCTGGTTCACTCCTTGAGTGGATTGGAGTTTTCTGTGCAGAGTTTGCATGTTCTTTTCACGCATGTGTGGGTTTCTTCCTGTTACTTCAGTTTCATCAGGTCAGATCGGCACTTCGCCATTCCAGAAGATCTGTGTGCACCACCAGCAACGGTGACCCACTTCTTTTGTAGATGCTAACTTGCCATGAAGTTTTAAAGGGGGAAGGGTGCAAACCCCACGGCCACAGGCTCCAGCAGCAAGAAACCCTTTCAGCTGTGTTGCCTCCTGCTGTAACCAGCAGCAGTGCCCCAGGGAGTCGGCTCGCATCTCCCCAGCTGCCAAATCAACTTCCAAGTCAGTTTCGATTGGACTTGAACTGGTCCCCCTCCAGTCCTCAGCCCAAGCTCTTGTAGACTGAACTACACTGGTGCCAGTTTCCTGTCTTGGACCAAAAACATGCTCGTTAAGTTAATTGGTGATTCTTAATTACCTTTTGCTGTGAGCTTGTGTGAGAATGGTTGTCTGTCTCTACATGTCAGCCCTCTGATTGATCGGCTGGTGACTGGTCCAGGGTGTAACCCCCCTCTCACTCACTGGGTTAGGCTCCAGCCCTAGTTGAATTGGGCTTCATCCATTCAAAATGAGAATTTAGATGTAATTTCTGTTTTTATCTGACACTTAATATGATATTAAGGTGCTTTAATGAAAAAATGTCATTGCATCCTGTGCTCATGCGTGTTGGTTCATAAAATTAGAGTATCCCAGTTTTGAGCATTGAAAAATCCGGTCACCCTTTTAATGGCTACCACGCACTGCACACCTATGCATTTAATCACATTTTAGATTTGTCAATGAATGGCAACTCTTTCACATTTATTTTCTTCATTTCCACTTTCTCTGCCATTATTTCCACTTTTTCTCCTTAGAGTTCATAATGGAGAACATTACAGAGAACAACTGCTCCTCTCATTACTAATTTTCCTTCCCAGCTCTTGTACTGTGAGCTAAATGTATGTTTTAGGACAGTGTTTCTCATTTATAGTGTGGCAGGGCCACACTTGTGTTCCTTTCCAGTCTAGATGTGTCATGGGGAATATTTTGCCACACTGGGGTATTATTGGAGCTATACAACAACAACTGAATGAGTTTTACTTCACCTCAACTAAAAGTGCAATAATTTCCATTTACAGTAGTAATTGCTGTAACTTTTACAATGATGTCAAACTCCCCGAGATAAAATTGTATTTACTGTTCACAGAATTAAAGGATGAAGAAAGTTGTTTACTTTCCCTCATTTATTGCTCACACTGTTTGAAAACATGCTTGAAATTAGTAGATAAAAATTTATGACCACATTAATCATATTTTGTAACATGTGTAAAAAGGGCTGTTTTGCTTGAATGTGAGTTCAGTGTTTTGAGTTTTGCCTTTTTTTTAAGGTGTGTCTTAGCAGTGTTCATTTTGTTGACTAATTATTTTCGTCATAGTTTTCGTCAACATCCATTTCTCCCCTTACAAAAACTAGACAGTGACAAATAAAAAGAAGTGCACATGGACAAAAACTAAAACTAAATCAAGTGACATTTTCATCAACAAATAAAAACTAGTCGAAATTGTTTGACAGAGACTTAATCCAATCAGACCTAATTTTGTCATGTAGAAAGTAGGGACACGTTAGGAATATATCCAATCACAGCTACTTTGGTTGTGTGGAAAGGTTGGATGAGTTAAGAGGGACATCCAATCACAGCTGCCTTAGCTTCGTGGTGGTGGGATAAGTTGGGGAGTCATCCAATCAGAGCTCCTGTCTTAATGAATGGATATATTCATGTAGAGCAGGTTCACTGTTTGTTGTCATTCTGGTATTGTAACTGAGCTGCTCTGCCAGGTAGCCTAAATAAAGGTTACTGCTCCCCCACACAAAAGTAAAACAATTTGGATGAAAAAAAAGTCTGAAAATGACTAATTTAGTGAACCGAATCATTTTAAAGTTAAAAAGGGGGATACACTGGACAAAACCTGGCAACCAAGAAAAAAAAAAAAATGCGCGTTTCATTTCCGAGAGAGGATGAGCTGTTAACCTGCTGTGTTGTGGTGGACCCTCAAACATTAGGTTTACGGTTTTAAAGATATTTAAAAAGTTTTTAAGTTTTATTAAGGTACTTATTTTAGCGTTAATCGGTGAAAATGGGTCACAAAGTCTGCTGCGTGCTCTGCCGACGGTCCAAAGAGACGAAGGTGACTGGACCTTTATCGACTAAAAAATGATGTGACAGCGCACCAGAACTGCCTGGTAACTTATTCAACCATTCTATATCAACATTTACTGGAGTTTTAGCTAACTCGTGGAGTAGCTAGAAAGTCTGTTGGGACTAACTTCACATGATACATGGTGCTGTTTGTGCAGACAGTGGTTACGGACTGATTTCACCAAAGCTCAAACTAAATCTCGGAGCATACCACATTTATGACGATTCTAAATCCTTTTTGAATGTAGACTACATTATATTCACATGCTGCATATATGTGTATATACACATATATGCAGCATGTGCAATGTTTCTCACCCCAAACTGTTTTTCTTTCTCTTGGTGTATAAGGGTTGACACTTACAAAAAACTATAAAAGTGTTGTTGCTTTGTTTTCAATTCAGACAGCTTTTGTGTTGACATAGTCTATTTTAATGCATTGTGGTGAAATAGTTCTCATGTTTTGATACTTAAATATTGAAATCATGAAGAAAACTTATTTCCACACAAAGACAAGAGAGAACAGAGAATAGAGACAATATTTAATGTCTGTAGGGTATTTTTATAAATATAAATGTACACTCAACAAAAATTTAAATGCACGAAACAGTGTGAATGAATGGACAGAATAAAAATGTGCTGTAACCGACATTCCAGCACTTATCTTGCCAATGGCACGCTCCCTCATGTTTTGCATCATCTGTGACATGTTGACAAGTGACATAAGTTCACATTTTGGGGTGTCCTGTTATTGTGCCAACTGTAAGTAGTGGCTTTGTACTGCTCCCGCTGACTGACCACCACACACGAGGCATGAGACTCATGGATGGATTGTACTCACTGGGAGTGATCAGCTGAACTAGGGCATTTGATTTAAGCAAAGCAATCTGTACACATATAACAGTATTTTTGGGCATGTTAAGGCAAAGGTCATTTTAACTTAACCTTTTGAGTTTGTGCCTTTATATTTTTGTTGAGTATATTAGGAATGCACACCAAAGACCGAGCTAAAATATTAGGCACACCAAAGAACAACCTAAAGTCTCAAAGACCACGCTTCTACAATATTAAAATCAAGAGTTTTATTTTTCAAGGGTTAAATGTTGTTTTTGTTGTTTTACATCTGTTGGTCATTTTTTTTGCTATACAGCTGTTTTCCTCAGGGAATTTTTTGCCAGGATTCTCCGCTGTTTGATGAGCTTTTCGGTTTCTCTGTGAATGATGTACTCGCTGAGGTGAAACGAGGAAAGCTGCTGGTAAAACTCCAGACATTTTCAGCAGTAAATTATCAATAAAGGTTGAGCTAGATATTTTGTTCAGACTCCCTGTGTTCTTTCATTAACGCTGCAGAATGTCACAGATGTAAGAAAAGTGGTGCCACTGCTGGATGTGAAGTCTCCCGCTGTAAGAAGTCCTACCACTACCCGTGTGCTGTTGAGGAAGGAGCTCGGGTTGTTGAAGATACACAAGTGGGAAAATATGGGTTTGTTCAACATTGAATTGTTTGTAAAACTTTTTGAATTGCAGTGATTTGGTTTGTTTTTCTGTAGATTGTATTGTCAAACTGTTTTCTTTCTTGCAGGCTGTTCTGCCTGAAACACAGAGAAACTCAAAGTAAGTGGAGAATTTCTCTCTCTGTTAACTCTTAATTCGTACCATTATCTAAAATGATTTTTTTCACTTCCAGACAGCAGCAGCTCTGCAAAAGGACACAACCCTCCACTCTCAAAGCCCTCGACTTCCAAAAATGACATTGAAGCAGGACCTTTGAAGGTTAGATTGAGGATTCTGTCCACTACATACATTTTAGGGATGTTAGCTAAAACGGCAAATGTGAGAAAAGCAGTAGGTGATTGTGAGTAACTCCTCTCACTCTGCAGTGTCCCTGATGCCAAAGCAAAAGTATTAAGTCAAAATTTTTAAACATTAACTTTGCCAAAGCTTTTTATATGAAGCAGAGAGGCTATGTGGTGTTTTCTGAGGGTCGTTGTTTGGAGATCAGGCTCAGCTTCACAGATTTAGACCAGGCAAGTAAGTTTAGCCTCGGGCCAGATTTTCCCAGGTCACTTTATGGCGGGCCAGAAAATAATCTGAGGTTATTATATAGAATATATATTATATATATATATATATATGTTATATAGAAAATATAAAGAGAAACAATGTTCCATTTGTTTTCCTATAATAAAGAGTTTTAGTTGACTTTGCCTCTACAAGCATTAAATAATGTATAAAGGAGAGAGAGAGAGAGTGATGGGGTGATCGAGACTTACTTACCTTACTCACAGGATAAGAGACAAAAAACATGAATCATACGTCATTATGCTGTTTGTTTTCATAATATCTGATAAAATTAGTTTATGAACACTGCACCAACATCTTTCATGGGATTTGTCAGGCGAAAATAACAGTTTTCAGGAAGTGGAAAGTAATGTTTTTGTGAATTTATTGCAATATCGAGGAATTCTATTATGAAGGCGACTTTTAACAGCTCTCTATAAAAAACAGACACTTTTACAGCAAAGGTTCATACAGACGTGTTCCTGAGCTTTTTATAATTAACTATGATCCAGTTATGTCCACCTCTTCTGTGCACATTTGTGCACTACCGTATGTTTCTACGAGACAGCGTCAGTCAGCAAACAGTCTGCTCCTGTCTGATCTGCTCTCAGATAAACTAAAAAACATCAGAACAGATGATAAAACAAAGTTTTCATCTCTTTTTCACCTGTTCTGTGCTCTATGGCTTATTCCATGCGTTATGGCTCTGTGCTGTTTTATTTCTCTTCTGTAGCATCTCTCATCGGGAAAGAGCACCCGTCTTTGGGTTCATAAGAAACAAAATTACCCATAATTACTTTAGTAAGGGCTCACTCAGGGTGAGCTGCTGTAACATCAGGTTCTGTGTTATGGGGAACAAACTTATCAGGCACTATGCAGCACACTTTTGGTTTCTTCGTGTTTGTAGCCCCTCATCACGTCTGCCTTAAAACTCTCTCACCAAAGAAGCACTTTGGTAATCAGATGTGCGCTGATCAGACTGGTTAAAAAAAACACCCTTAATCTGCAGAAATAAAAGTCTCTGTCTCGCTCTGTGACTTCACTCTGGTGTGGAGGCTGCACTGAGTGTCTGCAGCAGAGGTGTCAGCTGTCTGCAGCAATGCTATAACTGAGGTATTTTAGGCCCTGTTCACACGGAGACGCTCCTTTACGTCTTCAAAAACGATCTGCGTCAGACGGAGACTCGAGAACGACTGAAAACGCTGTAGTGTGCATGCCAGTCCAGTAGATGGCGATGTAGGGTTTGCAGAGAAACAGCGCTGTTACAACACACTTATGAAGAAGAAAACTTTAACAAACAACAATGGCGAGTGGACGCATGAAGACGCAGGAGTTTCTTGTCTGGACAACAAATCTGTCGGGACAACAAAATCTGTCTGGAAAGTTTTGTCTGGATAACAAACCGAGCACGGTAAGCAGCACACATGTTACACGGTAGAGCGACTGAGGCTGTTGTTGTTCCTGGTATGCGCGCACAGCTTTCATGTGAAAGAGTACTGTGCATGCGTAGACGTCAGCGTTTCCCCCTGAAATGATGCATCCTGTTTACATGAGACCGGGTGGCGATGCGGTTTTGAAAACTCTCCACCTTGGACCCTGGTTTCAAAAGTTTGCGGATTCAAGCACTCCGGGCACTGGTCTCATGTAAACGGGAGGCTAAGGTGGTGTTTACACGGCTCCGTTTTGGCCGAATCCGAAGAGTTTTCATTGCGTTTTTACCCTCCCGTTTACATGAGAACGGTGCCTGGAGCGCCTGTATCCGCAAACTTTTGAAACCAGGGTCCAAGGCGGAGAGTTTTCAAACACATCGCCACCCGGTCTCATGTAAACAGGATTCAGCGTTTCAGGGGGAAATGCTGACGTCACTGTTTGCGCAGTACTCTCACATGAAGGCTTTGTGCGCATACCAGGAACAACAACAGCTTTGGCCATCTCCCGAGTAACGTGTGCTGCTTCCCGTGCTTGTTTTGTTATCCAGACAAAACTATGCAGACAGATTTGTTATCCCGACAGATTTGTTGTCCAGACAAGACACTCCTGCGTCTTCGTGCACCCACTTGCCATTGTGTTTGTGGAAAATTTTTCTTCTTCATAAGTGTGTTGTAACTGCGCTGTTTCTCTGCAAGCCTACATCGCCATCTACTGGACTGGCATGCACGCTTACAGCATTTTCAGTCGTTCTCGAGCCTCCGTCTGAACGCAGATCGTTTTTGAAGACACAAAGGAAAAACCTTTGCGTTTCTGGTGGAAACGGAGTTGTGTAAACAGCCTCTAAAAACACAACAAAACTCCTTGGATATGGCCGAAAACGGAGTCGTGTAAACAGGGCCTTAGGTTTGTCTGTTACTGATCGTCAAAGTTTTGTTAAGAAAAAATGAGTAAACACATATGTTAAAGGCATTTCCAGATCATGGCAGGGGCCAGAAATTATTACTCGGCGGGCCAGGTTATGCCCGAGGGCTCCTATTTGCTGACCCCTGGATTAGAGTGACACCTCAAGATGAAGCCTCTTCAGCATTGAGGAATATCACATGATTGTTATGAATTGGCGCTATACAAATAAAGATTGATGGAGTGCGTAAGAGAGGGAAACCCAGCTGGGATAGGCTCAAGCCTGTGCAACCCTGAAAGGGATAAGCAGTATAGATAATGGACGGTTGAAGGAAATGCACATTTATTAGGAGTGATTACATGTGATGGAACTTCTAGTACCGATCCTGAGACAAAACAGCAGCCAGTGCTTCAGAAAACACCATCATCAACAAGGTTAAAGAAGCACAACTAAGCAAATCCAATTCAAGGGACATGTTGACCGTTTCTTTGAGACATTAAACGTTTAATTTTGGAGGAGTGATCCAGAAGAGTCAACAGTGAATCAACAGGTTCTAAAAAACTGTGAGGAATCTGAAAAATATAATTGTAACATGGTTGTAACTGTTTAATTGTGCATTTGTGCGTTTCATGTAGACAAGATTAATTTTGAGGTGTTGTAGTTTAGAGGAGATGTCTCCTACAATGGAAGAAAGTGCATTTGTTGGACTGTTTTCAGAGGTGGACCAATGCTCACATGCTTGACATCAGAATGGTTTGAATCAGACTTTAAATCAAACTGCATTTACTTAGTATGTTTATTGCCAGAGGTAAATAACATTCTAATCTACTGTTTTAAGTGCTGTTAACTCAAAAGAGCCCGACCTGTTAAGGAGTTAAACAAAACCCATGTTATTTTTTTGTGAGGTTTACTGCCTGGCTTGTGACAAGAAAGAGGAAAATATCAGCTTGGAAAGTTTGTCTAATAACATAAAATTGTGAGTATGGCTTCATTCTCCATTCAAAATTACTGTTTTTCTTTTGTCATCTTATTTTAATATCAAATTTTGATCGTATTTTAACACCTTTGTGGGGTTTTTTTAGGGTGTATTATGACAAACATGTTCCCTTATCATACAAGAAAAACACCAACGGTAGGTCTGGCTCAGAGTGAATGTGTCTCATGTGTTTTTTTAGTTGTGTTGAATTAACATGGCTGATCAAAAACCTTTATTTTCCCACAGGAGAATCTTCTGGTGCAGGGACCTCTGCGCATCACAGTGACTCCAACTCCTCCAGCAGCTCGAAAGGTTTTTCCTTAAAGGTAACTAAGCAGCGCTTCTCCCTCGCTTTAAATGAAGCTTTTTTAACAGAGTTTTAAGTGTTTTTAATCCTGCTTTTTATTTTGAATAGAGGGATACAGCTCAGACAGCAGGTATGTGTTCAATAATCTGCTCGCTGGTTTTTAAGCTGAAGCTTTCATGTTTCGCCTACATAAAAAGGTGATAAAGTTTAAATGTCTGATCGTTCTCCTTCGCCTCAGTGAGGGGGTGAGCCCCACCAAACGGACATCCAAAAGCAGGACAATATCAGAGGATTCTTCACATTCAGGTTAATCCAGTTTTTGTACATGAAAGAATTTAGTTTGTGGTTTTAGCACTCTCTCATTTATCAGTTACGAAAAACAACATTTTTTCTTTTACAGATGAGAATCAGCCAGATTCAGAGTTGGCCCCTTTGGAGTTTTGATGGGGATGAAAGTATAAACTTTCTTCCAGAGTCTGATGTGAGTCTTAACTTAGATTTTTTTTATAATAACATTAATGTAACAGACTGGGGATATTTAAACATATGGTGGTAATTTTTTCTCTCTTTCTTTGACATCATACGGTGACTCAACAGCATAACAGGTATGATAAATATTTTTAAACTTTTTTTTTTTCAGTATTATTTTTTGGGCATTTTGTGCCTTTTATTGACAGGCAAGAGAGAGACAGTGGAGAGGCTTGTGAGAGAGTATGGGAGGACACTGTGCAAAGCCGGCCACAGGCTGGATTTGAACCCGGACCGGCAGAAGTATGTATATGGGTCATGCCTGGTTGCTTACCACTACCGCCAAACCAGCACCCCATATTTTTCAAACATTAACATGTTAATGTGCATATACATACATACACACACACACACATATATGTATGTCTTTTCTTACGTATATAATCCAATAGGACAAGGTGACATTTTCTTGACTCCTGTACTGCCTGGTAGTCTGTGGTGGAGATTTATGTTTGCCTCCAGTTTTGCTTTGTTTGCCTTTTGTTAGTGCCATGTAGGTCACACAGAAGTGTCCCTTTTTGTGTTTTTAAACAGTGTAATTTTTTATGGGAAGAGCTTCTCTGGATCATGTAAATTAAGTCAGAATCAGAAACATAATTGGATTTTTTTTGTCCTCAGTACAGTCGATACAGGTGCATTAAGGTAGGGTGAGAATAATATTTGATTGTTTCTTGTTACACGTTCTTCTCTTACAGAAAAGACGCAGAGGATGAGCCCACCTCAGGTAGGCCATCACTTCATATACTGTGTTCAGAGAGATTATCAAGACATATTTTGTCTATAAAACAGCTTGTAACTTCATGCTGTCTTTAAAGGAAATCAACACCAGGATGAGAGCAAAGATGAAAACGACAACGATGATACCTTTGTTGAATCGGTGAGTTCTTTCATTCTTTGGTTCATGTGGTTTTAAAGTTGTCTTTGCAGAATTTGAGAGGGCAGGAAAAAATGATCAGGAGGTGAATGGTTCTGTTTTAACTCATATATAGACATTTTTTATATTTTCATGAAGATGTTTGGGTTGTTTGTTTTCTATCAGTTACTCTTTTTATGTTGATATTTAAATTAAGTTTTGCCATGCATTTTAGGCTGCATCTTTGTACTAAAAGGTGTCGTACAAAATTACTATTTATCTTTAAAAAAAACAAAAAAACGATTATCCCATTACTGCTCATTTCTTCATTTTTATGTGACAGATGAATCAGCAACAATTGCTGAGGAAATGCATTTCTGCCAGCTTTCATTACCTGGAACAGATTATCTGTGATCCTCAAAGCTTTTATTATCATAAATGACGCAGCTTCATCCTGCGAGATCAGACATGCAAAGCTGGCTTGTAAAAATCCAAAATTACAAAAGCCCAAGGCAGACAAGCATCCATACTTTTTACTGTTTTATTGATTCCTGTTTCCTCATGACTGAAGTTGCTTCAGGTATATTTAAGATCTTGACTTACTAATTTATTTAGAATAATGCAGAATTTAAAATTGAAGTCTTAATTACTTGAACCCTGGTGATTTGCCACAATAAATCTTTCATTGTTATAAATTTCTGCCTCCGACAGATTTCCTTCCAACAGACACCACAGTTTCAAGTCGAATGTCTTTCCATGGTAGGAATTCAGCACTGCTGTGTTTTAGCTTCACTGCTCTGTAGTGCTTTGGTGCTGCTGTGTTGGTAAAATACTGCAGAGATGAAGGCACATATCTGGACTCTGACCAGGTCACAATGCGTTTTTTTTTTTCCAAAATATGTTGAAGCTTTGACTCTTAACACAGTAAGTCATGAACAGTAAGTAAGTCATGGACATGGCAGCTTTGACAAGCTAAGCATGCCTAGTGTTGGCTTTTTGCAGTTGGGTTAGCTTAGCATTAGCGTTACTTTCGTCTGCTTTTGCTCAGTCTGGGTGATGCCACGCGAGGTGAGCCATATTCCCCAGTTTTTTATTCTTAAAGGTTTTTCCTTTCCAAACTCTCTGTGCCATGGCCCATCTCTTATGTCCCTTTCAAAGTTGTATGTGTATAAGCATATTTATATGGATTATATGTTTTGTAGTGTACATATGTATAATATGTTTGCATAGATTTTAAAGCAGAATGTATTTTTATACTACCCATGAGAAACAGTAATAAGGGGTAGGAATTCAAAAGTATTTACTTCTTCCTACTCCTTTCAAACATGTATGAACACTTTATTTCTTTTTTTCTTTGTATGTGAATGGTATCTCTCTATTTTTATTTCTTTGAATACATGTTGGATATAAATTAAAAATTCGGATTTAAAGTCCAAAAACGTCTACATAACAGATTTCGATTCCTTCGTCTCTCTCCTGAGCCGCCATGTTTGTTTACAGACTTTTTAATGCCCAGTTAACTTAACCTCGCCTGACTTCACCTGCATTGGCCCAACAGCACCATCCTGTGGACTCAATGAGTTGTTGATTTTTTTTCTATAGAATGAAAAGCTTTATTAAATGTTGGGAGTACATTGTAAAATATTGACACTGGACGGCCTTGAACCAATATATAGCCACACCAAGTACTGAGAAACTAGGGTGTATCGAATTTTTTCTCCACCCCTGTTTAAGAGATTGTTGCCGAAAATGATTTTACACGTTTTCTCTCTCATTTTTTAGAATCCTGTCCTAAAACTTATTTTACTCATTGTCTTTTCATTCATCACAAAGAGTTGTTACGTCTCTGTTTTATGTTTTTTGTTTTCTTAATTTGGCTTTTATTTTAACTAATTGTTTTGTGTTTTTTATGTGTTCATAACATGTTTTATATGATTTTGCTATTATTTGTTTTTAACTAATAGTGCATATTTATTTATTATTATTTCATTACTGCTTGGTAGTCACTGTGCAGCACTTTGTAAAAGTTATTGTTTTTTAAAAGTACTATATAAATAAAGTGGATTGGAGTTGATTCACGTGTATCAGTGGCTCTGATTGCTCTGCCGGTATGTGTCCTCTGCAGGATTGTGAGTCAGAGAGTTTGCTGCTTCCTGTGACAGTCTGCGTGGAGTCTGCTTCACTCTCAACGCCGACTGCTGAACTCTCCACTCAGACTCATTTAACCATGGCTGAGGTTGTGAAGAAGGAGCGCACAGGTAAAATTAACTCTGACTTTGGCGGTGGCAGTTCGTTTAAAAAACAGCAGCATGACAAA
>JBAMNC010001568.1:0-34305 GCA_037902135.1 Cetoscarus ocellatus
AGGGATGAAAGCATGCGTTTCCTTTAATTCTATGGTTCTAAAAGACAATAACTGGGTGGGGCTACCAAATATAGTCAAAGCTCTCTGAGTACATTTTCCAACCATTAATAAAACAAATCTGGATATAATCCCCACAAGAGACATCTGATGATACTCTCTCACAGTATGCATTAACTGCATTGCAGTGTCTTGTGTTAAAAACAAGGCTTCTAATACTGTAATGTGAACATTTTTCTAATTTACCTGCTGCCCATATTAGCCAGAACTATAGCGCTCCAAAATTATTGTTTTGATATTTTACTTCATGAACAATAAGCTTCTTTCTTAAAACCCCCATGCGGCACCCCAACCACCAAGTACTGCATATTCCCATGGGAAAACCTGTATGTTCATTATGCTTTTATGTAATGACTTAACATGTGATTTTATTGCGTACTCATATTTTTCATTATCTTTTTTCCTTTGTTATTGTATATTTGATTTGTCTTCTGCTTTTTGATTTTCCGTTGTGTATCTTTTGCTTTAGAGTTTTTGATTTGTTTAAGTAGATTTTTTTTACTTCATGTTGTCTTTCTTATTTGCTTCCTTATGTTTTCTTTATATGTGTGTTTGTGTGTGTGTGTGGGGTGTGTGTGTTTGTGTGTTTGTGTGTGTGTGTGTGTGTGTGTGTGTGTGGGGGGGGGGGGGGGGGGGGGGGGGGGGGGTTGTTTGCTGTAGGGTCACCATAGTTTCAACTATCTTGAGGTCTTGAGGCAGGACAAATGATGAAGGGGAGATAATCCCCATCCTCATCTCTGCTGGTTTAAGCCCATAAGTTTGGGAGGGCATAACTGAAATGTTCAAGGACCCAAGTATAATTAACATTCACCGTTCTAACATTCACAGAATGATTGATGGCATGCCGTGTACTGTGTAAATTTAGCTGCTCTTTCTGTCTCATTGACTGCCTGATTGTTTGACTGGTGAAATGTATTTGAAGAGGCTCATTTTTACCTTTGGTGGGCAAAGGGATTTATTCCATTTTATTCTATTCAGCTCTTGTTATTGAATTTCCTTCTTTCTTGATGTTTGAATGTTACTTGTTTTTCTCAAGCTTGCCAAAGTGCCATTTGTATGTAATCCAGCCATCATTTCCATTGTGTGTCTTCATTGTGTTTTTTAACTTTTCAGATCAGATCCAGAGCCTGCAGGCAGTACAAAGACGTCAGAGGACTTAGACTCTCTTCCCAATGGCAGAAGCCTGAAAGCAGCAGACTCTGATCCTTACCGCTACAAGATGGACTACCCCAGCATTGGAACCTGTCTGATCATCAACAACAAAAATTTTCATCCCTGCACAAGTAAACACAAATAATTAAGTAGGATGACAACCTGATCCAAACATTGGTTTCTTTTATATCATGGTCACTTGCATAAATCTTCAGCTAATTTGTTTTATGACAACAATAATTATAATAATGCAGCCTTTCTTTATTTACAGTTGTGTTCAAAATAATAGCAGTCTCAGATCAGTAGCAAGATAAATCACTGTTTTTGTTAGAATTTCACCTTCTACACTGCAAGTAAGTTTCTAGAAGGTTTAGTAAAGGTATAGAAAACCAACAAACCCAACAGGCATGACGTGCATGCTGCTGATTCTGTGAAACTGAATCATTAACTGAAAGGGGCGTGTTCAATAAAATAGCAGTGCTGAGTTCAATTAGTGAGGTAATTGATTGTGTGAAAAAAATAGGTGTTTAACAGGTGGCCCTTATTTAAGGATCACGGCAACTGACGCTGCATATGCTGACTGTGCATTTGTCCTTGAAACACAGAGTAAAATGGTTCAAGACATTGTTCAGAAGAAGAGCGTTCTTTGATTAAGAAGTTAATAAAAGAGGGGAAAACCTATAAAGAAGTTCAGAAAATGATAGGCTGTTCAGCTAAAATGAAATCAAATGCTTTAAAGTGGCAGCCAAAACCAGAAAGGCAAGGAAGACAAAGAAAAACGACTATTCGAATGGATCGGAGAATAACCAAAATGGCTAAGGCTCAGCCAATGATCAGCTCCAGGAGGATCAAAGATCTAAGGTTGCCTGTGAGTACTGTAACAATCAGAACACGTCTATGTGAAGCCAAGCTACCAGCAAGAAGCCCCCACAAAGTCCCATTGTTAAAAAAAAAGACGTGCTGAAGCGGTTATAATTGACCAAAGAACACATTGACTGGCCTAAAAAGAAATAACGCAATATTTTGTGGACTGATGAGAGTAAGATTGTTCGTTTTGGGTCTAAGGGCCACAGACAGTTTGTCAGACGACCTGAAAACACTGAATTCAAGCCACAGTACACAGTGAAGACAGTGAAGCATGGTGGTGCAAGCATCATGATATGGGCATGTTTCTCGTACTATGGTGTTGGTCCTATTTATCGCATACCAGGGATCATGGATCAGTTTGAGCACATCAGAATACTGGAAGAAGTCATGTTGCCGTATGCTGAAGAGGAAATGCCCTTGAAATGGGTGTTTCAACAAGACAATGACCCCAAACACACCAGCAAGCGAGCAAAATCATGGTTCCAGACAAACGAAATTCAAGTACTGGAGTGGCTAGCACAATCCCCGGACCTTAATCCCATAGAAAACTTGTGGGCTGACATAAAAAAATGCTGTTCATGAGGCAAAACCAAGAAATGCAGAGCAATTGTGACACGTAGTAAAATTGTCCTGGGCTTCAATACCTGTTGACCGGTGCCAGAAGTTGGTAGGCTCCATGCACCACAGATGTGAAGCAGTTATCAGAAACCGTGGTTATGCAACTAAATATTAGTTTATGATTCTCAGGAAAGTTGAATCATCAAGCAATTCTTAGTTTATACACTACATTTTTGAGTTTGTAAATAAAGATGTCAACACTGCTATTTTTTTGAACATATTTCTTAACTTTCTGTAAAACATTATCAAATTCAATTACTTTTTCCAATTTATTTGCTTTGAAATAGAATGTGCAGTGTCCCCAATGCATTTGTGTGCATTAAAATAAAATTAATTTGAAGAATTTTGAGGTTTACTCACCTTTTTAAACACACTGCTATTATTATGAACATAATTGTACATAAGGAATTGTGTCCGATGACAACACTGAATGCATTTTAAACCTTTTTTTTGTTTGTCTCTTTCAGAAATGAGCACCAGAAATGGAACAGATGTGGACGGGGCCACCGCTATAAAGATCTTTTCTGGTCTTGGTTATAAGATTAGATTTGCCAACGATCAAACTGTCAAGCAAATCAAGCAACTAATGTTAGATGGTAATAGGACTCACTTTCCTTCATTTAAGGTTTCAACAGTCAGTTTTTTCATTTTATTTTTAAAGTTGAAGTGATCAAAGCGCACTACCTCCTGCCAAGGTGTTTCTGACATTCTAAGCTGAGTTATTATTGAAAATGTGGAAAGCCACCCTATAGCACAATGTTAGCAAATTCTTTGAAAAAAAATTCATGATCTGCTTGCAAATCCTGATTGTCACCAACATTTATTCACTTCTTCCTTGCGCCACGATCAACATTTCCTAAAAAAAAAAAAAAAAAAATCTGGTGAAAACTTTTGGAGTATTTAAGGAAAATGTTGAAAACTGCCCTATTTCGCAATGTTAACAAATCCTTTAAAAAACTAACTGGATCCACATCCATATTTGGATCATCACCAAAATCTATTAACTTCTCCCTTGTGCCATGACCAACAATCCCTGGTAATTTCATCCAATTCTGTTGAGAAATTTTTTAGTTTTCTTGCTGATTAATTAATTAACACCACCATAATAAGAACATACTGCTAAATAAGCCTTTTCAGCAGTGTCTCCTGACAATCAATACTTAACATTAAACTGGGCTGCTAATGCAGCTGATTAGAAATAAAAACTACAATGAGGATAAAATGTAACTTATAATTTTCTCCATGTAACCTGTACCTGTGTAACCGTCCTGAGCTTTGATAGTTTTAAAAGTCATACCTTTTAGACTTTCAGCTTTTTTTAACACTGTATTTGATAAACTTACTGAAAAGTAAATATGAGAGAGAGTAAACAGTGCATTGATTGCTTGTGTCATTGTTTTCTGTTTACTCTTGTCTGTGTGTTAAGTGTCCAAGGAGGACCACAGCCGAAGTGCCTCATTTGTATGCGTGTTGCTAAGTCACGGAGAGGAGGGGGTGATATACGGCACGGATGGCTTTGAAAAGTTAGAAAACTTGACAAAATACTTTAAAGGAAACAGCTGCGGGAGTCTGGTGGGAAAACCAAAGCTCTTCTTCATCCAGGTGAGTAATATATATTAACAAATTTTGACATACATGCACATACGATAACCAAAACAAACATATTTTTTTCTGTGCTACTACTTGCAGCATGTCTATGGGATCATAGTCAGAGTTTTCTTTTATGGCATTAAAACTGTCAGAAACTTAATTATCCTAAATCAATATTTTTGATATTACATTTGAATCAACCTATACTTTCACTAATGACACTTGTAACACCAGTTACAACAGAAGATCTGCATATAGGTCAAATGAAACTGCTCAAATGTTTCTTCAACCTTTTTATTTATGATGCAGATTGTGCCATTTCAACAAAAGATGTGTCAGTAAAAACATATTTACTTTCAAACAAAAAGCAGAGTAACAATACAAGACGATTATGATTTATTTATGACATTGAATACCGTTTTACTAAAAGAATAGATTAATTGAATAGACTGAGGAACAATCGCCCAGCTGATTTTATATTTAATACTGTTAAATTGGCTTATTTTGTCTTTTACCGTTACTATTCAAACCTTAGTTCTCTGGGGGTTCAGCAAGTTATCACTGCACAGTGTCAGTGTGAACTTTGCTTGTCTGCTCTCAGGTATTTTCTCTCTTTAAAAACATAAAACGTAGTCCACAACACCATTCCTCAACCATACCTCTTTTTTGTAAAAAAGCATTTTGTCTAAAACCAGATTACATAAAATTTCTAAAATCTGTTGACTGGAATTTGATCTCTCAGAATTATTTAATAAGCAAGAACACCTTTGCCTTGCAAAAGAAAAAAAGTTTTTCTTTCAACTCAGTCAGAGGTCTTCTGGTTATACCATAATAAGCAGAATTTGTATTCAAATTGTAAAACAGTGCCTTAAAAATCAAATCAAGAACATCTGTCCAAAACATCTGGAGCTTTTGATATCTCAACATAGAATGTAAGAGAGTAAGAGAGAGGCTTCTTAGCTACATTTATGCAAAGTTCAGGAATAACAGGACCTAAACAATTCAATTTCACATTTGTGATCTCTGCTCCAGTATTTTTAGTTTGAGCCAGAAAACCCCTTTTTCCTCAGTCCTGTGCCGAGATATCCAGCTGCAGAGTGGGATTTTTATATCTTAAAATAGCTAATCCAATAGTAGGTAAATGATATAAGTTATTAAAAAAGAAAGACGAGCAAGCAAGGATTTTTTTAAAGCAAAAAATGTATTAAGTGTCATACTACTCCACATTTAAGATATCATTTCAAAGCTATAATGATGAACTGTAAAAAGATATTGTGACCATTGAGGTCACCTGGTGCTGACTGTAAATGATGTTTGAACGCCCCCTACTGGAGTAAAACAATCCAACTGCATTTTGAGAGACATCAGTGCTTTATAGACCTACGTGTTCAGATAGGCAACGCAGGTTAACAAGATGGCCACATCATTATTACTCTGACAGCATAAACGACAAAATAAATTTCACAAAAAGAAAAGCCCCATTAAACAAATGCTTATACTGTTGCCCTCAACAATAATTATAGTGATATTCATTTTTTTAGACACCAACTCAAATAATATTTGGCATATTATTCAAGCCAATTAAAGGCCCTTGGACAAAGGATACCATCTTTAATGTTTTTAAGTACGTTTTATTCACATTTGTATCCATAAAAACATTCTAATACTCATCACAGTCAGTTTTATCACTTCTTTCTTGCAAAGAACTGAACACATACTAGCAATTAAAAATAATGAAAATGTATTTTATGTTGAATTTTTTTTAGACAGATTTTGTTGTGTATTCTTTATATTTACAATTTTCTTTTTTATGGTAGTTTACTTTCTGGTTGTGTCGTGTAAGAAGGGGGCTGTACCTACCCCTGGATCAAACTGACATTATTATGTACTGAAGACTAACAGCACAGGAAAAAAAACTTTCTGTTACAAAGTGAGGTGCACTATGGGTATTTACAGTTTTAGCATCTCCAAAATTTTAGCAAGAGTTATAATGCTTGTTTAGTTTAGATTTTATTGTAAAATATGTCTAACACAATGAAGAACTTATACCTATTATACTTTACACTGTGTTACTAAGTTTCAAAGTATTAAAGTCATCATTTAGGGTGCAAAAAAACCCATGTGCATCATTATGGTTGAGAACAGAGATGTGACCAATGTGCAGTCTCCCTTTACCTACTATACTTTGATGATTTTGTAGTTTTTACAAGTTCTCTGCCTATAAGATCCTAGTGCGACCACAAAACACCATCACAGGTACAGTAATGTATTTTTTGTCCTGCCAGGCATGTCGTGGCTCAGAGCTGGATGGTGGAACTTCTGTCGAGATGGACAGTGTCTCAGAACAAACAGAGAGGATTCCTGTAGAGGCAGATTTCCTCTATGCTTATTCAACTGCTCCAGGTACCTAATGATCCAGGGGGAAGAGATTTTCTCTTTTTTTCCTATTTAAATAAAAAGCTGCATTGTGCTTATCCAAATGAATGACAGGTAGTTTCTACTTTTTGTGCAGGATATTACTCTTGGAGGAACACATCTGATGGTTCATGGTTCATGCAGGCATTGTGTGAGATGCTGCAGCGTTACAGTGGAGAGCTGGAGCTGATGCAGATTATGACCAGAGTCAACCGCAAGGTCGCCACACACTTTGAGTCCTCCTCCAACCTGCCTGGATTTAGCGGGAAGAAACAGATCCCCTGTATTGTCTCAATGTTGACCAAAGACTTCTACTTTCCTGTCAAATCATAAAATGCAAGCATTTTTCTAACCTTTGTGACAGTGCCCGCATGTGGCTGTATCCACGTTATCTTATCGTTAAATGTTTTATTAATTCCACCAAGGAGGTGATGATTTTATCGGCTTTTGTCTGTTCGCTTGTGTGCAAGATAACTGAAAAAGCTATCAGCTGATCTTGATTACGTTGACAGGGGATGTTGGTCATGGCACAGAGAAGAAGTAATTTGGTTTTGGTGGGGATCTGAATCCAGACACAGGATTTTTTTAAGGTCTCATCAACATCTTGACATAGGTCAGTGTTTGACATTTTCGCTAATGACCCAGCACTTCAAGAGCATGGATAATGTAAAACAGGATCATGTTTGTTTCAGTAAGACTACCAGATGAACCTAAATGCACTGTCAACAATAAATGAAAGAGAAATGTCAGCAGGGTTTCTATTGAGCACAGTCTGCATTAAATAGTGAGGATGTCAGGTTTCTCAGTACAAAAAATGTAAATATTTTTACAATGTGTAAAAACTGTAATAGCAGCAATTTAAACAATATTAAAGATCTAAAAACATTCAATTGTGTTTTGTGTCTGGTATCAAATGTACATAAAGCTAGTTTTTTAAGATAATTGACTTCATTGTTATTTCTTTGTCTTTTTACTGTGGGTGGAGATGATCCGCTGAAACTAAACGTGAGTTCAACATGTAAGAAAAGGTGAAAAAAAAATGAAAGAGACTGTGTCTGTTGTCCTCCCTGGAGATCTTCGATGGCCAACGGTTACAGCGTATCCTCAAGGAATATTTAATAAATATGACCTCTCTTCACAAATGTCAGGCATAGACCTGAAGAAAAACTAGTTCCTGTCAGATAACGATTTTATATTTGGTTACCATGGTGACCTAGTCAAGTCAAAAGACAGCCAGCTTTATGGAACCATAAAAACGTTAATAGTCAATAGCTGGATTTCTCTCTGCAAATTATATAAAACTCCTGTTTTTTTTCTTTTTTACTTCTGGTTTAACTTAATGTTTTCCTTTGTAGTGATCAAACTGAAGTGATTTTCAGAGGCAGTGAATTAATTCTACTCACATGTCTCATAGACCACATCTTGAGCATTTTCATGTACACTTTTTAAAGTATTTTACCATCAGACAGATGAGTTATAATCATACCCTTCATTTTCTTGGGCATGAAATTTATCTTTTAAATATGTTGCCTAATTAAAACATATACCATGAAAAAACAGACCCTTTTTATTCAGACAATGTTTAAAAAGAAACACATGGTTTTGAAAAGCTTCCTGTAATTAAATAATTAATTTCCTGCTTGATATTATATGGATCTTTTCATATGAATGGAGAGGAAGTTTGAAACCCCTCCATTCATCACCAAAGTAAACCATGGTGAGTCAGTTGTAATATGCCCGGCACACACTGATAAATTTGAAGCCACCTATTGAATCTCCTGAAATTTTCTCTTCATGCACCTCCTAACTTATTACATTATTTTTATGCTTTGAGCGCCTTCAGTGTGAGCTTACTAAAAAAAAGTTTGATTTCTTTTTAGGGACTCCTGCTTTATTTTCTGTGATCTGTATTTTAAATGAAAAAATAACCCTCCTGACAATTGTTGTCATATCATTTTTCTATGTGCTCCATGAAACACCTCAAATGTATAGCAACAAAGATTTCTGACTGTGAAGAGTGTGTTGATGTACTTTGCCTCATCATGCTGTCACACAGCATTTGGTGTGACTGATTTACAGACTATAACTGTTGTTTTAGTAAGTTATTGGTGGTGTTAAAACCTGTTACCACTAGAGGAAGCCAGAGAATGAGAGTGTGGCTGTGAAGGCCTGTGGATGAATCAGCAGCTTCAAACACTGTTCCAGGAACTGGAACCCTGATAAGATTTAACCCTTACAGCACAAGCTGCTTTTTATTCATGAATCCTGTAAAGAGCCATGTTTGAGTTCATCTGGGCTCACTTTAAAGTTTCTCTGTGTCAGGGCTCAAACTCTAAACTGTGTGATACACTTTATATGCGTGATGTTTGTTTATATCATCTCTAACCCCATGGGCTGCTTTTGCTTTGGGTCTATCAGCCAGACTTTCACAGTATCAGGGTTCCTGGTAGTTAATCAGACTTTTCCTCTCTGTCAGACAAAGATGGTTCTTACTTTATGCAGAGTTGTTGTCTGACACAGAATGTGAGTTTAACATTAATTATTGGCCGTTTTTTTTCTGTGAAGTTCTAAACACAAGACGTAATCCAACATCCATTTCTATGGTCCTGCACTGCTCAAACACGCTGTTTCGCTTTTTGGAAACAGAAAGTGAAGTGGAGGGCCAAACGTGCTTTATTTACGCAGCCTGTACTAAACCAGTGGAAATATCGCTTAAATCTGTCTATTTCACTCAAAGTGAATGCATCTGCTGCTTGTACAAGCTGAAGACATAAAGCAGTTTTCAGTGTCAGGTGAACTGCGATGTGAAGCAGTCTCTTTTTGATCATATACGAATAATAAACAATACTGCAAATGAAAACCAACTAAAGGAAAACAAACTAGAGTTTGACATCAAATGCATGTTGTGCCTTTATTAAACTCTGCCCGCCTTGGACCTGGGTTTGGAGCCGTTCAGAGGGTTAATGAGGTGAAAAGGCTGCAGGTGGACTGAACAGTAACGCATTCCTGTTTTGACTTTCTGGTTTCGTTTCAAGAACCGACCGGGCAGAAAGAGGTTGTGGGGGAGGGGAGGGATATGGAGGAAGTGAAAATGAAATTGACCTCAAAGATCGTCTATCAAAGTGATGAGCAGCTTTGGTTTCCAAAGGGGCTATATTCATCATCCCTGCAAAAGGACCAAAGTGTTGCGAATTTTCGGGTAATGTGGCTTAAAATTACTTATAATTTAACGAAAGGAACAAATACATAGCAAACCCATTTAACCCTACATTGTACTATTTGATAAAATGCAGATAATTATGCCTTACTCCTTACTTACTCAGTAATTATCGATGTGAACACAAAAATCAACAATATTCACGGCCTTTTAACATCTATGTTTTCTTTCTGTTTGAAATGCTAACATTGATTATCAAATTCTAACCCTGACACTAACTTCAAAGAGAAACACAACAAAGTGACAAGATGTAAAACTGTTAAACTCATTCATTTTTAAGGTCTTAAAGAGAAAACTTTTAAAAGAAATATCTAAAGATGAATATTCAAAAGTGAAAGTTTAAAGTTCTGACAGACATAAATGTTTGGAACAGAAAAACAAAGACAGATATTATCACAGATTTTAATATTTTAATTCAATAGTCTTGAAGAGAATGTAATGTTAATTGAATTGTATGTTGTTTAATGTGACCCTGTTTCCGATGTCATTGTTTTACTTGTTTGAATGTAAAATGGCTTGACAGGTGTGTTGTGCATGGCCCGTGTCAAATTATCAAATTAACTAAACTAATAATTAGCAGCTTGTTAACACACAGCCAACACTGATTTGAGCATTAACATATTAAATAATTTGTTTGACTTTATGCTGCAAATCTGTAAGAATTAAGTAATTTATATGAAGAAGTATTGCAGAGTACAGCCAATGGCAGCTCTATTTTTTGGCAGAAAAAAAAAATATATTCCATTTCTTTAAAGATAAAGGAGGAAAAAAATTGATATGGGCAGCGTGTGGCTCCCTGGACGCACAGATTCCTGTTTCATGTCCATGTTTTTAATAAAAGCAATTATTTCTGAGTTTAATCTCATGTCCATTTATAATTTTTGCAGTAACAGTCTTGACCTTAAGTTGTTGAACTAAACTTGTAATTTGTGAAATGCTAGGCATTTCATTTCACATTCCACCAGTTTTCAGAGAAAATATTGAAAACCCTCAAGTTTTTGCAAACAATGTTTACAGTCTTTTTGAGTTTATTTGTATAAATTTCAATGAACTATGAAAACCAAATTGAGATTTTTTTTCTCAAGTGTTCTGCAAAGACAGGCACAGATGACAGTTTCTGAAAACAAGCAGTCATACATCCATATGAGCAAAATACAAGGTACAACATTTAATAATCAACTATGAAGCAAATATTTCTTAAATCTGACTACAGTGACAATGGTGAAAGAAAAGAAAAAGATGTAAATTGTAAATGAACTTGAGCTTATATGGAATTTTTTTTATCTACTCAAAGCAGCTTTACACTGCAGGTCACAACTACCCCTTCACACCCATTCACTCACTGATGGTTCAGGCTTTCTATGTGACACATTTACACGCCACTGACACAGCAGTTGGAGCAACTTGGGTTAAGTGTCTTGCCCAAGGACACATCGCCATGTGAAACCTGGAGCTGGGCTCGAGCCTGCAACCTTCCAATTACTGAGAGAGTACACTAACAGACTGAGCAACAGTCCAACAACGTGACAACTTGCTCTGTCTTAGCACAAACTGAGAGACGATATATCTATTTATTATGGAAGCACTGGAAGTGTGTTTAGTCGATGGAAAGCATTGAAAAATAACTAAATTCTCTCTTTGACTAGTACTTCAAAATGAATATGTTTGCTGATATTGGCAAGGCAGGTAAACTAATGTGCTCTGACTTTTTTGCCTTTGTGAAAAGTGTACAAAATGTGAAACATCAAGAGTAAACATAACAGCATTTGTAAGAGGGCAACAGTTCGGTAACAAAGCTACAAGTAGGATAGTTCATTTAAACAAGAAGATTGAAAAGAGTTATTATTATCATTATGATGTTGTTGTTTTTTTTCTTTTTCTTATGGGTATAGGGCAGTGATTTTCAGATTTTTTTCACCCAAGTCAAAAATAACCTAACCAAAATCTCAAAGAACATCATACTTATACCATGTGAAAAAGCCATTGTAACATGAGCAACATTATTCTGTACATGTTTAATTTTACAACTAAACAATAAAAATAAAAAACAACTTCCTGATGAAATATTTAAAATTTAATAAATTTACTTTTACATTGTTGATTTTAACACTGTAACATTATTAGATTGTACATGTTTTTTAAGCTACATAATTTGCATTTTTATACAGACAGTTAAGCATATACCGTACTAAAGTGTAATAAAAAGGGAAACCACCCCTGCTGTTTTGTTGTAGTAATAACACATGGTTGCTATTGCTCACGGGTACTCTTGGATGGTTGCACAAACTCCCAAGGCACATCTGGACTTGTCTCAAGGCAGATCAGTTTAACCCGGTGCATTATTTGAGAGCCCCTAGTCTAGGGTCACCGAGTAAAAGTAGGAGTGGGACCTCTTCGTTCTTTTTTCCTATCTTTCTGGGAGCGTGCACGCGGCCAAGTGAGACTTCCGCACCGCCGCTCGAGACCGACTCAAAGCTAGAGCACGCGAACAGGAGGGGGATTTCCAGCGCGAGCCCCCACTTCCCGAACCAGCCGTTGTTTTGCTTTCGGTCTGGACTCAGAAACAGAAATCAGGGACGGCCTCGTTTTCCCTTTTCGTCTAAAAATCACTCTTACGTGAACTTGTCCAACTTCGGCTGCTTCTGTTGATGTGACAGCGGGACTGTGAGGCTCCAGGCCGTCCTAACTGAGCAGGTAACATTTTATTTCCGCATTAACGCTGCTGACTCGCACTCACACCACACAGACTTCCTACAGGACGACATGACGGACGGCTCCCAGGCTCTCCGTGTAAGTGAAAGTGCTACTGTAGTTTTCTCCGCGTTTGTTGACGAGGTTTGGTGTTTATTTTCACTTTTGGCTCGTTGTATTTTGTCAGCACGCTGGCACAGAGGAAAACAAACGGACCGCTGCTGACTTTCACTGAAGGATAAATCAAACTTTAACCGACCGAGTCTGTCAGCGACAGATTAAAACATATGGCATGATTTAGGCTTTTGTTCATAAGAAATGACAAGTGAGCTGCTATGAGAGATTCTGTATCTGTTTGAGTCTGGATAATGTTTGAAAAGACAAATGAAAACAGGTTTATCCAAGAAGATTTCGCACACCGATACCAGCTATTGACGAGGAAGTGACTTTTAACACAGTATGATATCAATCCGTGCGGGGAATTTCTGTGGCGAAGGTTCAATATTGAGCTCAGTGAGTTCACTCTTTGCAAATCTGGACTTGAAACAGCTGAATATCTTTTTTTTGCTTGCAATACATCTACATTATTTTGAGAGGGATTTGAAAACGGGATTTTTTTTTTTACATTTAGTCCATCAGCTTTGCCTTATAAGCGCATTTTATGTTTTTCTAATTAGGGACTTTCATGAAGCAAGCCAGTATTACTTGTTAGTCAATCTTTTACGCAAAGGCTGGTCCTAGAAGTTACCCCTTTTAAAAACACATTTTTCATTAAAGAATCAGCTGGGTTTTTAAGACTATTTGCAATATGTTAAATCTAAATTGTATTGTACCTTGATTAATGAATGTCAGGTCTTTTACACAATCAGACCCCTAAACCATTAGAAACAGGTTTGGCCTCTTTGACTCTTTATGTGGGTGTTTTATGTTCTTTTCTCTGTGTTGACTTTATTGATGTTTTTTTTTTTTACATTTTCTGAGTAAAGCTGTATTTCTGTCAGACTTTGCTCTAAATGTTTGTGTTGTCAAAGGCACATCAAAATATCAGAGGCTGCACCCAGCCTCATGTGAAGATATGTCCACTGACGAAAACCAGTCACCCTCAGTGAGCCATGTGCGAGTAAATCAAAGTGTTGTTCGAGTGATATTAAGCTATCCTGTTGATAACTTTCCCTGTTGTGCAACTTATTGATGTTTTTTTGATGGGAGGATGAAGTCATCAGAGTTGGTCATGATACTTCTCTGTCCAGACTGAATCATAGCTGGGGCTTTATTAAAAATGTTAAAGTTCATGTTGAGACATCACTGTGTGAGCCCCACCACCACAGGCTGAAACAAAGTGAAATGCAACTTTGTGTTAAAGGATTGTTTCATACATTTTTCATTACTGTGGTGGTGTTAATGACCAAAACCAGTGGTTTTTAAAGGCTTTTTTGAACAAGGCAAAATCTAGGGCACACATTATCTCTTTAACACGTGTGGCAGTATCTTATCAAGCTATGTTATTAATGTAGTGGGGCCTCAAGACTTGACAAAAACAGTATTAATAATAAATCACTCCTTCACAAAGTTATTCATTTGATACTTTAATTTTAGAAATTCAGCAACACAAATTAAAAGTGGCCCCTCACAGCTTCAACAACTAAATGGACTGATATATCGGAGGGAGAAAATGAAGAATTACCCCCCTCTTCTGTGAACTGCCAAAGACTTTGTTTCTCTGAAGATTTTATAAGGATGTGTAATGTAACAGAATTTTCTGCTGTATACAGACATTAAAACACCTAAAACAATGACAAAGTGAATAATAAAGTTATTGCTAATGTTACTGTTTACTGTTAGTTATTATATAGTTCTAATAATAATTTAGGGTCATAAAATTCCAGTTTCACACCAACACTCACCCGAAGGTACACCAGCGTGCCCACAACGTAAACGTCTGACTTAAACTAAGTAACCTCAACATCTTTCTGGCATTTGGACAGTATTGAAGCTCCTTGTAAAAATGTATCTTTTTACCAAATCATACATATCCATATTCTACCATCCAAACATTTATTTTGTTATAAACTTAATCACATTTTATCCTGGGATTATAAATTGGAATTTTTTGCATGACGAACATCCCCTATGTCAAAGTCAAGGCATATTTTCAGTCTGAGTGTTAATATTATTGGTTAAATTGTTAAATTGAAAACTCTGGCATTAATAAATAAGTCATGGATACTCTTGTGTTTTTCTAGTCTGACACATTTGTAAGTAATAGAAAGGCTCCCTAAATGACAATTAATTGTTGTAATGCAAAAAAGAAAAGGCCAGAAAACTTTTTTTAGCACAGTGTGCAGAGAGTCTGTCATCTCTAATAGCAGTAAGTTAAAGATTTTAAAAAGGGAACAAGGAAAATACACTCCTGTAACAGCTGTCTCATCTTAAATTGCTTGTAAAAAAGACAGTCGCTTTTACAGCTGCTTTACAGGGAGATAAGGCCTTAGATTATCTCTAAAGAATTTGATATAAACCCAGTGGATTAGAGAAAAAAAAACTCATTCTGATGCTACATGTGGATGAGAGGTGTTAAAAAATCGTTGCACATTCAAATTAAATTCATACACGGGATTCTGAATCGAGTTAAAACATCCATGAATTGATTTTGGTGGACCTACTATCAAGCATTCTTCCCTTTTAAAAGTTGTAGGTCTTCACCAACACCCCAGCACAGTGAACCTGCTGCTTTTTTCCTCTGTGCAGCCTCTCTCTCCTCTCTCTTTGCATGCTGAGCAGATGTCACTCCTGGTGCATCAGCTGCGTCACTAAAAAGTAGCTGTGCTGCTGAAATTAGAATTAATCATTAAAAGTATGTAAGCTGTATATCTTGTAGACACTTTGTTGTGCTTTTTAATGTTAAATGACTTGGTATAGCCCCTTTATTGTTCACAGCAGCCAGAGGCCAGAATAAGCATGTTGGTTTTTTAACAAATAGAAAAAGTATTGTGAATCAGAGATCTTTGTTGAATCAAATTGAATCCCTCCATGCTGGAAGCTCATCACCCCTAAAGTATAGACTACACAGTACGGTTTGTTTAAAGAATCTTATTTTTCCTACACGATAAAGAACATCAGTTTTCCACTGATATAACTGAAGAACAACATATCCTTTAACATATTTGACTTTTTCTTAGGTTTAAAGTAATAAATGCTTCTGAACATATTGTATATATCCACAGACCAGACAAAATATCATGACCATCAGCCACCCAGACTGCTGTGTGGATATCAGCCCCTTACTCAACAAACTGATGCTCTGTGTGTTCTGACACCTTTCTACCAGAACCAGCATTAACATCTTCAGCCATCCATGACCCTCTCACCAATTCTCCACCGTTCCTCCCATGGACCACTTTTATAGATACTGACCACTGCAGACCAGCGACGCTCCTCAAGAGCTGCAGTTTTGGCAATGCTCTGACCCGGTCCTCTAAACATCACAATTTGGCCCTTTGTCAAACTCGCTCAAATCCTTATACTTGATCATCTGTCCTGCTTCTAACATCAACTTAGAGGACAAAATGTTTACTTGCTGCCTGATTACCGCCCCCCCCCAAACAGGTGTCATGAAGAGATTATCAGTGTTACTTCACCTGTCAGAGGCCATAACGGTGTGCTTGCTTTGTGTTCGTTATTGTACTCCAGTCAGGCCGTAGGTAAAGTGTCTGACTGAGGGGTAAACCAGGTACACCTGGAAGTTTCAAGCCCATGGCTCATGGGGGAGGAAATGCTGTATTTGCAGTGATGTTTCTGTGCCTTGTCACCCTGTCTGACCCGTGAGGGAGCTGCTCTCAGGCTAGAGGCAGTTTGTCGGCTCACTGCAGTGTTGGTGGGGAGTGTCAGGCCACCAGACTTTTATCATATCAGACCAAACTCTTAAATATAACAGGGTGGGGTGGGTGAACATTGCCCTCCCTGTTACTAAATAAACTGTAATCTTTCTTTTTGCTCTTTGCCTTTTCTGCTCTTGACTTGACCTCTGAAGTGCTGAATTTGAAATAAGATTGAACTTGACGATGAGCTCTGTGCGGGCTTGTGTGTAAGAGTAAAAACATGTCAGAGACTTGATTTCACAGTTTCTTTTACAACACCTTTTTATGACCCAAAGTAAACCGTGAACCTGGAAAAGTCTTCTTTGTCTTTACAATTGAGGAAAAAATCGATCTTGGAGTCTCTTCTGATTTTCCCACAAAGGAGGAATGTGTGAAAGATCACCCTCAAGTATTTATGTTCTTTAACACTGAGAAGTGGAGAAAAACATCATATGTTGTGTTCACATTTCTTGCTCAAGTAACTACCAGTTTACAGATCAACTGTTTCATATTTTCTTTATCTGTACTCATTGAAGTTTTTCAGAGGTCAGTTAAGTTCTCAGAGAGTAAAGAAACTGTATTTGTTTAAAAAGTTGCAGCAGAAAAATGAAAAAAAAAAACCCGAGCCAGTAAAATGTGCACTTAACAGACAGTTAAGGGAGTTTTTTAGCCTCTCTGAGCTTTGTGTGCTTGGGAAGTGAACATCAGCCGTCAGTATCTTGAAGCAGACACACGTACATGTTTTTGTAGTTACACAGTTACAGGTAAACAAACAGCATGACCGAGTATGCTGTATGTCTTCATACGCTTTGCTCTGGTCAGGCATCATGAGTGTTGTTGTGTGTTTCTGTCTGTGATTTGTTTGTCTGAATGCGTGTATGCTTACAGGACAAGATGCCAGTGGAAAGAATGAGGATGCGGCCGTGGCTGGAGGAACAGATCAACTCCTGTCAAATACCAGGGCTGAAATGGGTTAATGAAGTAAGTGTGTTGAGGAAGCCTCACACAAACAAAGATCCAGATCTCTCTCTAAAGCAACCATCTTTACCTATAACTTTCTCTCTGGACCAGTCAACAGCTGACCAAACTGTACATTAACTTTCAACAGAGAGAAAGGTGTGGATTCTAACTTCTTGCCTGATTACCGTCCTCTTTTGTCTCAAAGTCTTAATTCCTTTTATCAGATACTGCAGAAATGGGCTAACTGGCTTGTTTTTTGGTGGAGGCTGGTGTCTGAACAGGTGCTATGAAGACATGCACAGTTCACGAGAAAGATCTGTGACTTGTTGCCATATAACATGACATGAAAAAACAGGCAACCAGGGGGCACTGTGGATGTGGAGCACTGTTCTTCCTGTTGAAAATAATGCTACTCTTTGACCTAGAAACTATCATTTTAGGGTGTATAACTACATAATGGTGCTTTAATACATCAAAACTGACATTTGACCTTAATTTGTCTTTAGGAAAAGAGAATCTTTCAGATCCCATGGATGCATGCTGCTCGTCATGGCTGGGACCTGGAGAAAGATGCTCCGCTCTTCATGAGATGGGCCATACACACTGGTAAGACAAAGAGATGAATATCACAGTTAGTGATTCCCTGTTTCACTGTCTTTTTGTCTGGGTTCAAAGCTTGATCCAAGGGGCTACTGGAATGGTAGGTAAAGGTTCTTTCAGATTTCCTCCAAAGGCCTCTTTAAGTGAAGAGTTTGTGCTCACAGCATCAGTTCAGTCGAAAATTTGACTGTTTGATTTGATCTATGCTATGAGCTTCAGAGGACACTGTTGTCATATAAACAAATGACAAATAAAGTCAATTTCTGTATATTTAATATGTTATTAATTAAACCTAATGGAAGTGGCAGTTTAGTTTTACGTATTTGAAATTCTAACACTGAAGTAAAAGTGAAAACGTTTAGATGACATACTTGTTCTTTAATGCCTCGTGTCTGCAGAAGGTTTCAGATGTGTGACGTAGTGCACTCATTTGACAAATATCATCTGAATCTTTATTACCTTAAACTCACTGACAAAGTGACCTTCAGATTCTTTAAATCTCTACTGGCACATCTGTCTATCATGTATTGCAGGCATGGCCAGTGTCATTCATCTTGCTTATTATTTCTAGTAAGGAAATGACCAAGCCTTCATTTAAGCCACAGGTATAATCCTTTGAATCAGAACATGAAATTGTGTTGTTTAAACAGAAAGTACAACCCCTTTCTAGATAAAATATATCTCAGCATAATGTGGAAACAAAGAATTTTCTCATGCTGATGGTAAATGTAGCAGACAGTGCACTGAAGCCCTTTATTTTCCGTAAAAGTCTCAAGAGAAATCTTCATTTATTTAAAAGAATAAGAAAATTAATCTGACTGCATAAATCATCCTCAGAAAATCATTTTTTGAATCGTACTTGTATGATTCTATTCCTTTTTTTCTGGGGGGCTTTATTAAAAGAAGAATATGAAAGGCACGAAGGTAGATGGAGACAGAGAGAAATCAGTAAATGCAAAGTATGATAATGCATGCAGAGGTCAAACACATTTGACCTTAGAGATAGCGACAGAAACAAATTTACCATTTCTTGTCTCCATAGAGTTGTGTTTATTAAAATATTTGATGTCTCTTAATACAACCAATACAATTTCTATTAGCACATTAATTAATATTATTTTTATTATTGCAAAAAGACTTTTGCTAATTGTTTTTGTTTGTTGGTCTTGTCATACTTTCTTATCTCCTTCAGAACAGTTGGCGGAAAATGTACTGTGACATCATACGTGTTATTTTATTTATTCAGAAATGTTTCTAATGCTTGTGACATGCTTTAGGTATCTGAAGCCCCTCTTTTGAGATTTTCTGGGTTTGTGTTTGCATAGGTAAATACCAGCCAGGCACAGACCGCCCAGATCCAAAAACATGGAAGGCTAATTTCCGCTGTGCCATGAACAGTCTGCCAGATATAGAGGAGGTTAAGGACAAAAGCATCAAAAAGGGAACCAACGCCTTCAGGGTCTATAAAATGCTCTCATCCTCAGAAAGAAGCATGAAGAAAGGTGAGTGCTGTTGGTCTTTAGTCTGGAGAGATGATCCATTATAATTCCATTTTAACTGTCATAATGCACTATTTAAAGAGAGTTTCCCAGTCCTGTCTGAACAGTCTGTGTTTTTATCAATGCAGGGAAGAAGAAGACCGACAAGGAGGGAAAAGCCAAGGGGAACAAAGATGTAAGATCAAACAAGTTTAGGCTGTCTCACACATGAAACTTGTAACATTTGCAGGGGTTTGGCTGGTTTAACACATTGAATTCAAAACCATTGAAGAGTGTCTTTTTTTAGACATAGAAAAACCTTTTAAGATGCTACCAACATCACATTCCAGCTCACCTTCGATGGCTGCACTACTGCATGAAGAGAAATGATATCATGAAATAAGGATGTGTTTGATTTTAAGCCATGCATCAAATTGAAGGTTTAGTAGCACCTCAGAAATCTCATGTCTCCCCTTGTAGAGGAATTTTGCTGTTTCTGTTCATGCTGAAGGACTCCTGAAAGTCTAACTCAGCTCTTACTTGGTAAATTGCCAAATGATCTAACATGAGGAGTCAACTATGGCTCAGGTTCCCTAATGACAGACATTTTTCAGATGGTAAGTACAGTTACCAAGCCTTCCTCCACTGCTGCACTTTGTCTTTTGAAGCAGTGAACAAGCTAATAGTTGCCACTTTCACTTGATGAAGTATTGTTTACAAAATCAACAAAAACAAATAAAGTATGCTCGCCATTTATCTTTCTGATCATTCTCAAGACCGCATGACTGAAGTTAAAATGAAGTTGCTGCAAAGTGCTGTTTTTGTAAACCGTGTAAATGTTTAGCATCTTGAACTGATCCAACCTCATCATTTTCTGTTGATGTACAAACAAATAAAAACACTCATCATTTCATCTTAACTACACACAATTAAGCATTTATTATGCATTAGTCAAACCTATGTTAATAATTCACAAATATTTGTTAGTTATGTATTTAACGTAGGCAAACAACAAGTAAGAGAACCAGTGGGTTGTTAAAAGTATTGATTACCAGTATAGCTTGTGTTACTAAGGTGACTAGTGTGAGATGTAAAGTAATCAGTAATGCTCTATAGAGAGGTGTAATTGATGCCTTACAATTATACAAATAATTCATTTATACCTGTCAATAAATGGCATTTGAATGGATCAATAATGAATTAAATAAAACATTTTAGAACTTTTCTTATATATAATTAATGAATATTGATTTTTTTTTTTTGGTAAATATTCAGCCTAGCATTTGTTAATGTCCAGGCTATGTTTAATAGTTGCAGTTAATGTAAAGTTGTTTCAGGTTTTTGTGCTCTCAATTCTACTGATTCAGTTGTTAACCTAGATCTTCTGCTGCCTTTTAACAAGACATTGAAACCTCTTAACAAAATGCACACCATTTTAAAAAAGGATTGCGTTTGTCTCTCGTCTGCCTCTTCTGCTTTACTTTCAGGTCGCATCTCCATCTCCAGACAGGACTTACTCTGATCATCGAGTTATTGACTACTCCAAACAGGAGGCGATCAAACAAGAACTCATGGAGCCAACAACAACAGATGGTGGCTCAGGTATTACTACGACTAAACTATGGATATTTGAAATAACTTATGCCCTGCAATGAATGAGGAGGGGGCTGCATAGCGGCGCACAGGTCACAGGTTTCCTGACCTGGAAGATTTGTGTAGGTGTGTGGTTTATATATGTGGGCAGACTATTGCCGGCTGCTGCTGTGTGTGTTGAAGCTCAGGTGAGACAGAAAGTGAGTATGTAGTATGAAACTGAAGTGTTTGGATATAACACAGCGCTGTTTACTAGTCTATGTATGATGACGTTTTCAGAAATCAGTCGGTTGTGGGACGGCATGGCAGCCTTTAAGTTACCGGTCCTCGATAAATGCAGACACTTTGAATGAACACAGAAAGTCGACTCTGTTTTGATATTTGATGGTTTGGCCACACTGACTTTATATCTTTGCCTGTAAGGATACCTTCAGGTGTTCATTTTGGACCCTGTATATGTGCCGTATGATATTCTAATGTTTCTAACACTTGAGTAGTCAGCTGTTTAAAATCTGATTTGTGCCCACTAACTGATGCCTGGCACCAGCTAAAACCACTTAAACAGAGAAACATCCATTTGTATTCACAGTCTTTCCCAAAAATGTATGTACTACATGTAAAAACACATTGATAATAGATGCTAACTGTTGTTATGTTTAAACATTTTTATCAACAAAAATTAAAAGATATCAAATCTGCTACTTTCTCAACAGAAGCAATACAAGAGGCCACGATGATGAGATTCCGGCCATGGTGATAAAGATACTGAATGATAGTAGATTTAGTGACCTGCCTTTCTCCACTCATGTTATATGTTAAGTGTTGATTGAGCACAACGATCTGAAAGTACCCCATAAAACCCGAACCTAAACACCTAAATAACATACCAGCATAAACTTGAAATCTTTTTTTTGTTGACAAAAGAGTGTATTTTATTTCCTTCTTAGGTGTGTGCAGTGGATCAAGAGAAGCTGCAAACAAGCCACCCCTGTTTTCTTTTTGGACTAATCTTCTTTTTTTTTTGACTACATTAACCAGTTTATGTGTTCAAGTAGGTGTGCTCTTATGGGCATCATTATACTTTGTGAACCAAGCTTCATAACCTTATTAAAGTCTTCATTCAGTCAAAGGTTGACTTGAGCACTTCTGAATGGTGAAACTGACCTGAAAAGGGAACAAAATGTTGGACACATTTTCACTCTGACTGGTAAAATTGTGAGCTTTGTGTTCTGTGCCATGTTAAAGTAGATATCGTATTTATTTAATAGATATTCAGTACATGACTTGATTTTCAAATTGTATGAAAACCTAATGGGGATATAATGACTGTCTAAAGTAATAGGAATAGCAAAATCTTGTCAATGTATTGTTGTCTGTACATATTTAAAGGAACAGTTGTTTTTCTTCAGTGGAGTTGCTCAAAATTACTTTATTGGCACTAGTAAATATAATTGCCAATAAAGCAACTGGGCAGCTGAGGGGAGACGTTAGCTGATATGTAGCAGTCGATCGTGCCACTCGTAATTACCCCACTTTTAGGGTAAAACTACACAAATAACTATGCTGCTTTGACTAGACACTACAGTAAGATTCTTTACAGTGTTTAACTTTTCCTTGACAAAGCCCTAGTGTTTGGAATTATTTCATGATGCTAGCATCTGTACCAGGCTGTCTTCCCTCAGGACTTGTTAGCCAGCTATTTTATTGGCAATCATATTTATTAGTGCCATGGGCCTCGAGCAACTTCACTTAAAAAACCTGACATTCAAAGCACCAGGGTGAGTTGACATGTTTAGCCCATCATAACTCCTCTGTCCTGTCCATTCACAGCCATCCACAGCTCAGTGGACGACCATGTGATCACCAGCGAGCAGCTGCCATTTGTCTGCCAGACGATCGAAGTGACCACAGAGAACGAGGAGCAGACAGTTAGCTCCTCTCATTCGTATCCTCTTCAGATCTCCCCTGTGTCGTCATGCTGTGGTGAGTGAACACATACAGCAGTACAAACAAGCACACCAGACTCTTTGTTGACCAGAGGAATAAAAAAGAGAAGTGATGTTGAACTGCTGTTGTTTTCAAAGTGGCTGATAAAGTTAAAACGTTTATGATCACAGTTAGAGAGGGGAACAATTTAAATACAAAGCAGTCTCTGCAAATATAAAAGGACTAATTACTAAAGGGTATGATGATATCTCAGTCTAATCAGTTTTTGTTATTATTGGGTTTGGATTTATTGATTAAAATCACCAAAGTGCAAAATGATAAATCAGATGGGGACAACAAGAAATGTTTAGATATATATGTTTCTGCAGCTACCATATTTTTATCTTTACACTTTGAACCTTGAGCAGGGAATCTAGCTGATTTAATAAAAATATTGATTGTACACATGAAACAAATATGTTCAGCGCTTTTTTGAGCTTTTGGTTTTCAAATGTTGAATAACCTAGCTGAATTATGTAAATCAAAAGCTTTATAAAACAAAGTAAGTAAACGCTGTAAATATCTCATTGGACATATATGCATCATCATCTGGGAAAGCTCTGACAGCGTCTTAGGCAGTTTCACTCCTACAGCTTGGTTGCTTTGTTCCGAGTCAGTGGAAAAAATGCTACAGATTTGCACATTTCCCTTGGATCGTTTCATCTTCACACAGCAGTGTTTTGTAAAAGGCAGAGTTCAGGTTGAGTGGCACCAGCACTGTTCTGAGTTGCATAAAATGCCAGAGCTGTCCTTACATCACTACACACTGTACACTATGGGAAGACAGCCAGCAGGCTACAGCACCCACAAATGATAATTTAATAGCAGAGATTAAATGTCCTGTGTGAGATTATACAGAGGAACATGTATGTCACTGTGTCAGGATACGCGCGGAAAGAAACTGCATGAAGAAGCAGGCCTTTAATGTTTGCCTGTGTGTAAGGTGGACCATAGGGGACACCAGATAGTATGGGGACTTTTAACAGCACAACACCTGTAGAAGTATCTGCAGAGAAACTGTCAGCAGTGCAGGAAAGAAGAGAGCAGCTTTGAAAAGAATAAATTCTCCTGCTTGAACAAGCGGGACTAAATTTTGTCAATTTAAGACTTCCTGAATTGGAGACGCGAGTAATGTTATCCTTTTGCTGTTTTCATGGTGTGTTGTTCCTGTGCACAGAAGTCTCTTTGGGATCCAGAAAATTATTATGAAGAAGTTCTTTGTCAGCAGCCTGGTTGCCTGGTGGCTGTAATGCAGTTACTCTTACTACTACTGCTGCTCACACTACCACAGCGGTGTGATGACTTAAGTCATCAGCCAGTTTATGTTGGTTGCTGGGACCATTGTGTCCTCACTGCAACCAAACTGCTCCAGAAACAATCCGAGACCACCTTTTTCAGACAAGCTTGTCATGGTTGTTTGTGCTGAACAGGGGTCAGTTGCTGTGTTCATATATTTTCAAATAATCTGCCCAGCACGAAACACCCACTTGTATTGGAACAAACGATCCAGGTGGAAAAGCAACCTTAGATGTACAGTTGTGTTCAAAATAATAGCAGTCCCACATCAGTAGCAAGATAAATTTCTGGTTTTGTTAGAATTTGAACTTCTACACTGCAAGCAAGTTTCTAGAAGGTTTAGT
Source organism: Cetoscarus ocellatus (assembly GCA_037902135.1). Taxonomy (NCBI): domain Eukaryota; kingdom Metazoa; phylum Chordata; class Actinopteri; order Labriformes; family Labridae; genus Cetoscarus; species Cetoscarus ocellatus. The sequence continues at coordinate 24,722 of JBAMNC010001568.1, forward strand.
AAAGGTATAGAAAACCAACAAACCCAACAGGCATGACGTGCATGCTGCTGATTCTGTGAAACTGAATCATTAACTAAAAGGGGCGTGTTCAAAAAAATAGCAGTGCTGAGTTCAATTAGTGAGGTAACTGATTGTGTGAAAAAAATAGGTGTTTAACAGGTGGCCCTTATTTAAGGATCGAGGCAACTGACGCTGCATATGCTGGCTGTGCATTTGTCCTTGAAAAACAGAGTAAAATGGGTCGTTCAAGACATTGTTCAGAAGAAGAGCGTTCTTTGATTAAGAAGTTAATAAAAGAGGGGAAAACCTATAAAGAAGTTCAGACAATGATAGGCTGTTCAGCTAAAATGATATCAAATGCTTTGAAGTGGCAGCCAAAACCAGAAAGGCGAGGAAGACAAAGACAAACGACTATTCGAATGGATCGGAGAATAACCAAAATGGCAAAGGCTCAGCCAATGATCAGCTCCAGGAGGATCAAAGAAGATCTATGGCTGCCTGTGAGCACTGTAACAATCAGACGACGTCTATGTGAAGCCAAGCTACCAGCAAGAAGCCCCCTCAAAGTTGGTCGGCTCCATGCACCACAGATGTGAAGCAGTTATCAGAAACCGTGGTTATGCAACTAAAATATTAGTTTATGATTATCAGGAAAGTTGAATCATCATGCAATTCTTAGTTTATACACTACATTTTTGAGTTTGTAAATAAAGATGTCAACACTGCTATTTTTTTTAACATATTTCTTGACTTTCTGTAAAATATTATCAAATTCAATTACTTTTTCCAATTTTCTTGCTTTGAAATATAACATGCAGTGTCCCCAATGCATTTAGAATAGAATAAAATTTATTTGAAGAATTTTGAGGTTTACTCGATTTTTTAAACACACTGCTATTATTATGAACATAACTGTAATTCCTGTTTGTCGTTCCATGTTTCAGTACCATTCTTGTGAATCCAACATCTTAGGGACAGTTGAAAGGACATTTTGACAAAAATATCCATTTTGGCTCATTAAAGGGAAAGGGGCTACACCTTCACTGTACCACCGATATGTCCGGGTAAACTTCTGCACACCCTGTTCTTGTGGACAAGTGTCTCAGAGATGTCTGGAGAGAATATCTTTTTAATTTGGCTCTAACTTACACTTGGTGTTCAAAGGTCTCTCTGTTAGAGACAGAGAGATAAAGAGAGACAGTCTTTGCTGTTATGTGCCTACTGTAAATGATTTTAATGAGACCTCTACTGCTAACATAGGGCTACTCATGACATTTATTTGTTTGGTTGCGTTTTTATATTTATTGTATCAACATTTTAAATATCTTAAAATGATCCCAAACAAAGTTGCACTTATTAAGTTTCTGTTAAAAACCCTCATCCATGCAAACTTTCAGAGGCAACAAAGCGAGGCATTTGTTTATACTTAGCAATCTCATTGCTCTGTGCGTAATCACATTTTCTGCAACCAGTCATTCAGGCAGAGTTGGCTTTACCAGTTCTGAGCTGAAATCAAACCATCTTTCTCTCTTTTATCATCATGGTCTGTCCTGGCAAGAGAATAACTCAGGACTCAAGTAAAATAAGAATATATTCGTTTTTTCTCTCTTTTCTGAAAACTCTATTTTATATATTTAAGCATGTATAGCTGTTTTTTGTATGACCGTGAGCAGGTATTTTAACAACAGCATATGCAAATGTGGTTGTGAGTCTTGTTATTGTTCACCCATAAAACTTCAGGTTTAAATGAACTCTTCCTCTTTTTCTTGCTTTCCTCGGCTTCTCCATCTGTTCTTCCTCCATAACATTTTATGATGACAATGCAAACTTTCCACTTCCTGAAAACTAACATATATCTGCATATTATCTGTGTTTTCCTACAGGCAGCGACACAGACAGCGACACTGAAGACACCAAAGAGGTGAGTTACTTTGTGCTGTTAACCACAGAAGAGAGAGAGAGTGATGAATTAATGATTAACTGCTCAGATTGTCAGATGAACAGGTTTTTACCTGTTTGAACTTCACTCCTGAAGTAGGGTGTGTGTGTTTGTGTTTGTCTGTGCACATGCATTTGTGCGTGTGTGTGTGTGTGTGTGTGTGTGTGTGTGTGTGTGTGTGTGTGTGTTCCTTCCTGTAATATTGTGAGTAATTGAGAAAAGGGAGGTCCTTGTCAGGAACTGAGGCTGTCAAACATTGACAGTTTGATTTGAGGTTGGACTTTGTGGTTCATTGTGCCCACATCGAGCACACTTCTGCATGCACATATACACAAACAGCCACTGCCTCCTATTAGTGGTAAAAGTAAAATATTATACCCTGCAGTTTCTTAAATCTATCCTATATTTTTATGATAAAGATGGTAAAAATAAAAGTTTAATTATGAGTTGTTTTGATGAATACACTTGTTCACCTTACCTTTGCCGCATACCAAAGAAACAGCATTAGAGCTAATTCTATCCAAAGATAAATCAAGGTTCATGGGCAAAACAGTTAGTTAATGTTTTTGCGGTATTCTCCAGAGATACAAGAAGATAAATATAAAATTGTAAATGTTAAAGTCACTAAATTTTCAGAAACACTTTGTGGACTTTGAAATCTCAGTATTTTTTTCAATCTTAATTTTTATTTAATGAGGATGTTTCTTTTGTTGTATATTTTTTCAGATACATGACTAAACTTCAAAATTAAGCAACAAGACCTTCTCACTGTGACTGCATTTTTACTTTTGCAATAATGGAACTTTTGTCTTGTTTTCTTCCCATTTTATCTTTTGCTCCTCTAAAGGGTGTCAGTGCTGTCTGGCGAGACTTCAGCCCATCAGTTCTCAGGGTTCCCAGATATTCCCTCCCTGGCATGGCCACCTTCGTCAGTGCAAGCAAGCCAAACTTCAGGGTCACCAGCACTCGAGACCCTTCCCCGCTTATCAGCTACCACACAGAAGGCTGGATGCCAGCCTACAGCCAGAACTCTCTCATTTCTGCAACAAGCAGCCACAACCATGAGATGCGTGCAAGTGTCATAATGAAAACTTCTGACATCACATCCTCCTGACCTCTGACCCCAGACTTATGTGACCATCAGTGGTTCCAGAGCACAGGAAAACAGAAATGATTATATTTGTTTTTCAGGGCTTGTTGGAGCTTGCAGAGGCTAAACTTCAAAACTCTTTATTTTAACAAAGACAGTTTCAGGGCCACACTTCATCATTTTTCATTTTAATTTGGTGTAGCTCTTTGTTGGCTCAGTAAAAAACAACTAAACCCCCTCTGAATATTTAGCATCATTTTGGATATAAGGGTAAATGTAGTATTGGTAAATAAATTATGCAGATTACACATGCAGTATTTGTGCCTATTGTTCTAAATGTGGCCTTTTATCATCTATGTGTCGCAGGTTTACTATTTCTTACCTTTGTGCTAACACTTGAGCATACACTCTGAAACGTGTTCCTTTTTTTCTTTCTTTTCTTGGAAAGAAGGATAAAAGTTGGTAAGTGTTAACATTATCGTGATCATTAAAACAGCCACAATGTTGTCTAATTATAATAATTAAATATAATTGCAGTTTTCCCTTAATGTGTCTCATATCAACACATGAAAAGTAGAAAATCCAAAAATGTCTGTCTGACCTGTTCAAAATGACAACAATCCAAAATATTACTGGCGATCTATTGGACTTCTTCACAAAGGCAAAATCCAAAGAAAAACTGAATCATCAATCACTTAAGTCATTGTTTTCAGGGACAGTCTAAAGTCAAGAGTGTTAAAGTTTACTACCACAAACTGTCAAAACCATTTACCTGCCAACTAAGAAAAAGAAGCTCAAGTGTAGGCAGCATAGGAGTAAACCCTGTAAAAGGACACATAGTTGTAACTTAAAATCATTTACTTTTTTAAGCAGTCTGAGATCAAATCAGAGCAGTGGATTTCAACTTTTTATTTTAAGACAGAAAAGACTATGTTAATGAAGCCCTGACTGGTCCTGCACTAGAGAGCAGATGTGTGTGTGTGTGTGTGTGTATTTGTCTGTTTGTCTGGAGACCTCAGGATAAAGCACCCACAGACAGACAGACAGACAGACAACATGAAGACTGACTCACAGACAGACTGACTGACAGACTGTGAACAATGTATTATTGTCTCTTTTCTGCCCCCTGGTGTTCTCCGTGTATATAATTCATGTGCAAACAGCTTCAGCACCTTACGCGTGTGTACATATGTGTGTGAGCGAGAGAAATGATCAAACTGTGTGTGCTCTACCCTGCCAGTGACATACAGAGAGCTCTCTGGAGTTCTGTGGGCTGACACAAGCAGTGTTTTGATTGGGGAGCGGTCAGCAATTTTAATCTACAGATTTAGAGGTGAAATCTCTGCATGACACGAAGAGGAAAAGAATGGGCTTTAGATCCACCACAGATATCTGTATCATCAGCAGACACTTCACTTTATTAATTTACCATTCTGTTTAAGGTTAAGTCTTGGCTGCACAGTTACCATCCTCTTTATTACCTTTGTGCATGGATGATACACCACACTTCTGTCATCAGTTTTGTCCTCATTCTTTCTGTTGTTAAGGACCGTAGCCTCTTGCCTTATTCCTGATATCATAAAAAAGTCTTTTAAGCCTTTACAGAGCGGATGTTTGCACAGTCTGCAAAAGCTAGAGGAACATGTGTCCTCTTTGTTTTGTTTGAAAAGGCCTCATTGTCCATGTTTCATAGACTTAATCATTGAGGCACAGTTTGGACTTCAAGTGTGGGGGTTCACCAAAAAGAAGTTGTTCAAAAAATGTTACACTAATCACCATCTTAACCTTTCTAAAAACTGGTAAACAAGAAATTTTAATCAGCAATCACAGCCAAAATTAACTAGTGACCAGTGTCTTATTATAAAGACAAAACTTAGTTAAAATAAATTAAATTATTAAATTTGATGATCTGATGATATATCATGAAAACCACAGGCACCAGGTTTGACGCCTTGGCAGACTTTAGATAATAACAAGTTGTATATTATACAAATCAGTATTGCAGGATTGTGATTAAAGCTCCCTCACAATCAAAGCTTAGAAAGCTTTATAGATGTGGAGTTATACTGCACAATAAAGTATACACAAAGTATACAAAATATCACGCTGAGTGGAAGGAAAAAAAAAAGATTTATCAGTGATGATAACACCGACTGAACGTATCCACTCTTAAGAGATGCGTGAATGTTCAGTTGTTTTTAGCCAGTTTGTTTTTTACAGCAACGTGTTCGTCAGTGATAAAAATAAAACCTCTGCTTATATGTGGTCAGGCTAAGTTACTCTGTTAGCCTCCTGACTTGACTCAAACTGTGCCTATGGTTTAAAGTGTGGTAGTACAATAGTAGTTAATTACCAACAAAGAACCTACGGAGTAATCGTAGTCCTCTGAGAGCCCGTGCACTTTCATCTTGAACTCTGTTCAGTTCTGTGAAATTCTTCAGAAGTTCAGCCCTCACTCCAGCCTGCCTGTAGCCGAGCTCCAGCATCAGAAACACATGAACTCTTGTGATTATGAGCCAATGCACTAGAGGTATTTACACTGGATGCACATGACTATCGTGGTAAACGTAGACTTTAATTGACTTAATGAGGTTTGCTAATATGTTGGTCTTTTCTTGTTAAAACTTGCTTTGAAATCTAAAGGGAACAGTTTTTTTCTGCATAGCTTCCCTTCATCAGAGTTCTCAGTGGGCTACACTATTTAGATCGATGTCTGTCAATACCTTTCCAAAACAGCAAAATTCTCTCTTTTTAAAACTTGTCCTTGTTTTTGTGAACTTTTTAATCTTCAGTTCAAAACCTCTCTGGGCACTGCTTTGAAACCTAATGTACACAGTTCTGTGGTTGTAGCGCACCAATCTGATGCAGATTATGCTACTTACTAGTGTTGCTCATGAGTAAATGTTGCTCAGCACACAGCTTGATCCAACTGGTGGTGTGAAGTTGTCTGGTTTTATGTCTGAATTTTATTCATCAGTTTTCTCTAAATCAACAATCAGGTTGATAAAGACCTTCATAGATCTCTTCAAAGCGCACATTGTCTCAGAGTCATGGCCAAAATGTCACTAGTGAGGCCGAGCAGGAACCAACACAAGTGCACTTACAAGTCGACACTTTATCAGGTCCTTTTTTGTAGGAAATGGCTGTCATATCTAACTACAGAAATTGTTGATGTTGAGATGATGTAATAATTTTATTTTGCTTTGCTTTGAGTGTCAGAGCCACTTAACTGCCTTCAGTTAAAACTCAGAAGTGTCTCAGTGTTGTGCTCAACATGTACAGTAAAAACAACATTAGAGTTCTCCTGAAATTGAAAGAAGTGCAAAGTGAATTGCAATGCTGCAGAAGATTTTTACCACCGTGTCTCTCACTGTTTTCCTGTACATTATGAAGAGTATACATGTCAATCAACATGTAATTCAGATTAAAGACTTTTTTTTATTTATCCTGTTGTGTTTATTCTGCTTTATCACTCGTGTGTGTGTGTGTGTGTGGGGGGGGGTGCTTTGCTGATTGCACTCATAAAGCTCAGAGTCCATTTTTGTGACTCGCTGAAGACAAAGACCTGTTGCATTTACTCTCTGGAGGGAAACAGGGGCAGCGCTTGGTTAAATAAAAATGAGATATGATGACTAAGAATACAGGTTGTAAAACTGAACACCTGCATCTGGAAATGAAGTTTTTTCATGGACCAAATACTTAAAGTCCCTTCAGCTCTCTGCTGCAGCTGAAGCTCTGGTTTCGCTCTGCTTAGATAAACTCTTTCAGTGTAACCAAAACTGATGTTTCAGTTTCAGTGGATGTTTTCAGTTCTTGTTCTACTTCCTGTTTTTGTTGCAGAGGCCTTAGGTTTCTATCCAGTTGTATTGGAAACAGTGAACCACATGCTATTTGTCACAGCACTCAGTCTTACAGTATATCTTAAATATTGCCCTGCTTTACAGTGACCTTTGCTTTCTTCTTGTCTCCCCTCTGTCTCAGTTTAATGCCATCAGTATGCATCTTCTTCAAAATGTTATCACACTTTTTTTCAAACAGGATTTCCTCTTCTATCGTAAAAAAAAAAGGAACAAAGGCCTCCTCAGATTTTGAAGATAAAGTCTTTTTTTAATCTTAGTAGTAGTTTAAACATTTTTCTCGCCCAAAACAATTCTCGAAGTCAAGAGGATTAAAAAAACTACCAGATCATTATGTGGAAGTCAGTCTGCAGTGAAGTATCACTACCGCCATCTAATGTTAAAAAAGTATGACTGCAGCCAGTGCTGAGCAGGCTGTAGCCAACACCAATGTTAGACTTTTTACGTCCAAATGTCCAAATGCCCAAAACGTACCTGAAAAGAGTTAAAATTATAAAGTCATCTTCGAGAAAATAGAACAAAAAATTCAATTCGGAGAATAAAGTTGTTCATACAATCATATTTCCTTGTGTGGTTCTTTAATATAGTTTTGTTTGTTTGGGGTTTTTTTGTTGGGGGGGGGGGGGGGGGGGGGTCTCTTATTTTTATGTACATGTGTAGAAATATCATTGGCATGAAAAAAATTTTCTCAAAGCATTTTCATAAAAACCCAATGTTCAAATTTCCTTCCTGTGTTGAGATTTTTGCAGTGTTTAAAATCCTAAAAGCTCCACCTCAGAAAAAAAATTACAACAATTACAAGTGGATCCCTCAGTTTAGACAACATCTTAAGGATTCCCAAGGAACATTTACAACAGTCACTGCCCTAAGCGGGGTGTGATGAGAGAACTTATCCAGACTAGATTGGATATATGCAAAAGGACAGACCAGAGGGCAGGGGTCTCCTCAGTTTAGTGGACCAAGATAGTCAGTCCTCTTAAGTTAAACCCTAGTGTTGTTTTACTGATGGTCCTCATCTCCTCTGAGTTTGGAGCGCCCACAGAAACCTATGTTACCCCAGGAGCTTTCAGACCAGCATGTGCCTTTGAGGAGTTTTAAGATCTCCTGCTCCAGGTCTTCTCTCAACCCAGAATTTGATAGGAGTCCAGTAATCTGTAACAATGCTCAGTCAGTCATTCTCACATAGTTCCTGCATTTTTGTTTCACCTGTAACTTAAAGATACTTAACTTCATGCAGGAGTTCTCTCCAGACACATGCTCATCAGGTTGACTGGTGACTCTAAATTGTCTTTTGGTATGAGTGTGAGCATTTCCAAAGGGGAGGGGACAGAGCTGCATCTGATCCTCTACCCAGAAGATTTTTTTATTTTATTTTTTATTCAACTTAAATCAAATTCTTGCTTAATAGACACACAAGACATGTACAAATGGTCAAGCACACCAGGACATGGGACCTTTAAAAGGCACCATTAGCGAGAATACCTGAAGTGTTTTTGAGTTATGATCCTGCTTGAAAACGTTCATGGCAGCTTCAAAGTAATATTTAAAAGAAGAAACTGAAGTTTTCTGTCATGTGCTTTTTGACTTAATAGATGAAATCACTCAGACATTTGCCTGAATTTGTCCTTTTCAGTCCTTTCTACTGATCTAATGTGAATCTGAAATGGCTTATTGATAATCAAATTTGCAGCAAAATGGTTTATAAAACATATTCATAGAAGAATCAAAAATGTTAATAAAACTACTCATCTTATTATTCAGAGTTTCATTTTAGCAGACAGTTTTTTATGTGCTGCATAACCTTTGAACCATATTGCTCTTCAAAGGCCACAGTACTCCAAAACCTAAACAATAGTCCGTACATTTTAGATCATTTGTGAAGTATACTTATAAGCGATCTATGGTGTTATAAACAATCACAAGCCAGGACCAGAGTAACACTGCTGAATTTGTGTTTACTGAGAACTTCCACTATGGTTAAAGTGCAGAAGGAAACATCAAATATTCAATCAGAAGATATTCAAAGTGTTGAGATCAGTTTGTATTAGTGTGGGCAAAAGTACATTTAAAAACACACAGACACAAGTTTTTAGTCCTTTAAGACACGCAGCCCACTACAGAGGCCAAGATTCATAGTCCGACTCATTGTAAAGTCTAAATACAGGAGCTTTGCTCTGAACCACCAGAGCAGGTGGATTTTGATCTTCTATCATCTCAGTGACTGCAGAGCACTCAGCCTCCTTTAATTTCTTTCTTCTCCAAATGAAACAAATGGCAATCCCAATGGATATTAGAATAATCATGGCTGATATAACTTCACATTGGAGTAGAAAGTGATCTGTTCAGATAAAGAGACACAAAAACAAGTAAAACACACTTCTAACTGCATTTCCTCAAGGAATACATTTTCTTATGAATGCTGAGATATCAGCCTCTTACCTTCAGTGTTATTCCTGATTGGGATTGTTGTTGGCTCAACACACTTGTTGTCCTTAGCCCTGATAGCCCAGTTCGGCATGTGCCTCCCATCCGGTAAGGTACAGTTGATGTAAATAAAGCCTTTAGAAAGAGACAGAACAAGCACCAGATATTCAATTCAAAAGCAGCCTTGTTTGATCATCTTCTATTATCAAGGATCAGTCTACTGGAGTGCTGAGATAGCGTCAATCTAGGCATTCTGTAGTTTTTTGTGATATTT
>JBAMNC010002677.1:0-15831 GCA_037902135.1 Cetoscarus ocellatus
AAGGACAATTAAAGCTGATTATGTAAATACTCTGATTTCCATGCCTAATTGCACGTGTATTTGTCAGCCTTTCTTCTTGTACACATTCTGTAAAGGCAAGGCACATTTATGTGATGATTTTAAACTTTTCATGCACAAGAGTGACCCAAAGGCTTTACATAAATAAAGATACGATCAAAAAAGAGCAGTTAAAAAACAGTACAGGAAGACCCAAATGCCAAGGATTTAACTGATGTAATAAATGGTATAAATAAGATAAAAATACAGTCAGAGCCAAACAGGTGAGTCTTTATCTCTTAGTAGGGTCTTAGCTTTTCAGACAGTTTGTCTCACAGTTCATGCGAAAGCTGCAGCGTGGCTTAAAGATGGACCCGAGGGCCAGTCTGAAGGATCAGGGGATCAGTACTGGTCTTGGTTTAAATCAAGAACAATGAGATTTAATGTTGGAAATAACAAAGATCAGTAATGTGTGATTAGATTAGCAATGCAGGCTGAATGGTGGAAGGTTTGGAAAATCCTGACCCTTAAATCAAGTTAGATTTATGGTCCAGTAAATGATCTCCCTGTGTGTGTGTGATCATGGTGGAGTACGGTGCATGCTGCATGGTCAGAGTGAGGTTAGAGAGCAGACATAAGTCAGCTGCTAATCCTGCAGATGAACTGAAACCAGATAAAAGTGAGAAGAGCCGAGGCCCAGGACAGAGACCTGCTCTGGATCCTTAAGACTTCTTAGACACCCACATACAGGCTCCAAGTGCACGGATGAGGCTGAAATATGGACGAAAATCACATCTTTATAAACTCAATGATATATCCTGGTGTTCTAAAAATATAATGGCCATCACAAGAGCAGTGTTGTAGACTTTGATATGATTATTTTACAAATAAAAAACATAGATATCTGATACCACAGCAACAATAATAATCACTTTTACAAACTTAATAGATTGTTTTTGTCTCTGTGTGGACAGGGCCTTACATCAATATTTCCATATGTTCAGGTTGTAAAAATGTTTTTTACTGTTAAACTCCACAAGTCTCAGAACGATCAAATCTTTATTATTTAATGGTCATCAGTATCAGAGGGTCAGCTGTCAGCTCAGGTCCCTCTCTGTGTGCAGTTTGCGTGTTCTCCTCATGCATGTGTGGGGTTTTACAAGGCACTCTGGTTTCCTCCCAGAGACCAAAAGCATGCTCATTGTTCTGGTGTACAAAGAGAGGACCCAAGTGCAGCAATCAACTGAAAGTCTTAATGAAACAAAAGACGACCTGTAACCCTGCCTACTGCCCAATGATAACTGGTTAGTCTTCAGCATAAATAAGTAAAGACTCTTTATAAATTAATTTCAGTCATATTTGAATCTAAAAACACTCTGGTTAAATTCAGGATCAGGTTTGCAACATTTGGAGGAGTGGATAAAAAACCTTGACTCTCTCCAGTCCGCCCACTTTTTAGATGTTAAAATTATAAAGCTGACTGGGGTTTGTTGGTAATATTTGTAAATTAATGTCAATAAATGACCTAACATTAAGTACTTAGGACCTTGTTCACCTTACTGTGGTATCTAACAGTTACTGACATGGTTTGATTTTCAATAGTACTAAAATGATATAAAAATAAAGAATATTACAGTTCCTCATTTAATTAAAGAATCTTTTTACTGAGCAGATGAACTTGTTTGTACTTTATTCAGTTGATAGTTCAGCTTGTTAAGGTGGAGGGACCGTTATATTAGGGCATAAAGCCCTGTTGAAAATGCTGGAACAGTTGTAATCAAAAAACTGGGTATGACACCTGGTCCTGGTCCTACATATACCCTCACAGTCCTGGAAAGCTTTAAAACCACTCCCTGTGGCCTGAACATCTAAATACATTTAAAAGTTTATTTGTGGTCTTTTCAGCCTTTATCAGAGGACTGAAGAGGATAAATGTGAGAAAGTGGGGTTAGTCAATGGGGCAAAAGCTCATGGGAAAAATCCCCAGGTCCAGTTTGAACCCAGACCACCTTCAACTAAGAGGCCGGCCTCTGCAGAGGGTCCCTGTCCCCCAGGACCTGGTCTCTGATGATCGTGGACTGAAGGTCAAACATGCAGAGACCAGGGGGCCTCCTCCACCTCTGTGAGGACTGAATGTGTTGGTTTCAGCTGTATTGTTGCTTTAATTACTCTAATCGTCCGTTTTCGTCCTGAATTCCCTCCTTTGTGCGCCCATTTCAGCCGGACTTTGTGTTTTTAATCTTTTATTTAAGAACCAAATCTGATCCAAGCAGCTCCAAACACTCTGTGGTGACAGAGCCGTGGTGTCTCCGTCCCAGAAGGAGCCTGCACTGGTTCTCAAATGGCGGGACAAGACCCAGCAGGGAGTCCTGGAGCAGTTTTGGTGGGTCATGATCTCAATATGTCATCCTGCCATTAGTGTGATATGTGACAGAAACCAGTGACCTTCAGTGACCTCCAGTAAAAATCTGATAAAGCCTCAGGACTCTAGTTGAGAACGGGCCGCGGCGCCTGCAGTGAGGACAGACACAGTGGTGTTGCAGTTCAAATAGTGACCGTGTTAGATGGAGACTCTCAGCTTTTTCTTCTTCTCTTGATAATAATGATGAAAATACCCAAAGTTCTTGTTTTTACACCTCAGACACATTCAGAAGGACTGGTAGGTGCCACAGAGGCTCTGCAGGGCAACGTGCTGACGTTTGAGGAGCTGCTGGTCCAAACGTTGTCAGAAATAACTGCAGAAAAGTCTGGAGTTTCTCCTCTGTGTTTCAGTCAGTGTCACACTTTCAGTTGTTACACGTAAAAAACAAAAACATATATTTTATTATTCCAAAAGTTTTCCTTTAAGAATCTCAGTATGTTCTGCTGGAACAAAAATATTGCAAAATAATTTTTATATAGTAATTATAATAACAATAATAATAATAATAACAATAATAATAATAATAATAATAATCAAGGCTGTCATTTTTCATAAAAATCAAATTCGAACAGTTTTCGAACATACACCCAAAAAAACGAAGATATTCGATTATTTATTCTATTTTTAGGTCTTTTATTAGATAAACCTCAGCGGTGAGAAAGTTTCTCAGATCTGGTTTGTCTGCTGGTTCAGGAGATGAGGGGCAGACATTAATCAGTTAATTAGTCATTGATCTTTGTCTCTGCTTCACAGTGGAGCCTGAGCTGAGCGCCGCCTGCATGGATCCACGGCGTTGGATTTAAAGGGACATTTCACCGTTTCCGTCCACCATGAGTCTGGGGAAGATGCCTGCGGGGATCAAGGGTCTGGTGTCGGGCTCCCAGGGGAAACGCCGCTTCAAGAGTGAGCTGTCTGTGGACATGATCAGCCCGCCGCTTGGAGACTTTCGGCACACCATGCACGTGGGCCGGGGCGGCGACGTGTTCGGGGACACCTCCTTCCTCAGTAACTACGGGAGCGCCGGGGAGCCGGGGAGCCCCGACTCAGCCGGCAGCTCCAGGACCACCGGCTTCTTCACGCGCACCTTCAGACACGTGGGGAAGAACTCGGGATCGAGGACGAGAGGGGGGTCGCGAGACCTGTCGTCGCCGCCGCCAGATATCTCTCCCATCATCAAGAATGCCATCTCCCTCCCCCAGCTCAACATCGACTCCCCCAACGGCTGCCTGGAGAGGGTGCTGTTCCCGAGCTCCATCAGCGCCGCCGCCGACACCTTCTACACATACGGTGAGGAAGCCACGTGATCGTCCTTAAGATTGTTTGAAATCAATCCAAGATCAAATGATCATCAGAGATCACACACCAAGATCAAATGAACATCAGAGATCCCACACCAAGGTCAAATGAACATCAGAGGTCACACACCAAGGTCACATGATCATCAGAGATCACACACCAGGGTCACATGATCATCAGAGATCACACACCAAGGTCAAATGATCATCAGAGATCACACAAGGTCACATGATCATCAGAGATCACACAAGGTCACATGATCATCAGAGATCACACACCAAGGTCAAATGAACATCAGAGATCACACATCAAGGTCAAATAAACATCAGAGATCACACACCAAGGTCAAATGATCATCAGAGATCACACACCAAGGTCACATGATCATCAGAGATCACACACCAGGGTCACATGATCATCAGAGATCACACACCAAGGTCAAATGAACATCAGAGGTCACACACCAAGGTCACATGATCATCAGAGATCACACACCAAGGTCAAATGAACATCAGAGATCACACACCAAGGTCACATGATCATCAGAGATCACACACTAGGGTCACATGATCATCAGAGATCACACACCAAGGTCAAATGATCATCAGAGATCACACAAGGTCACATGATCATCAGAGATCACACACCAAGGTCAAATGATCATCAGAGATCACACAACAAGGTCACATGATCCATCAGAGATCACACACCAAGGTCAAATGATCATCAGAGATCACACAACAAGGTCACATGACCATCAGAGATCACACACCAAGGTCAAATGATCATCAGAGATCACACAAGGTCACATGATCATCAGAGATCACACACCAAGGTCAAATGAACATCAGAGGTCACACACCAAGGTCACATGATCATCAGAGATCACACACCAAGGTCAAATGATCATCAGAGATCACACAAGGTCACATGATCATCAGAGATCACACACCAAGGTCACATGATCATCAGAGATCACACACCAAGGTCAAATGATCATCAGAGATCACACAAGGTCACATGATCATCAGAGGTCACACACCAAGGTCACATGATCATCAGAGATCACACACCAAGGTCAAATGATCATCAGAGATCACACACCAAGGTCACATGATCATCAGAGATCACACATCAAGGTCAAATGATCATCAGAGATCACACACCAAGGTCACATGACCATCAGAGATCACACACCAAGGTCAAATGATCATCAGAGATCACACACCAAGGTCACATGACCATCAGAGATCACACACCAAGGTCACATGACCATCAGAGATCACACAAGTCTTGTCAAGTTTTGTCTTGCCTTTTTTTTCATTATGCCATTTTTCTTATTTCAGTTTTTCTTTGCCTTGTAGTTTTTTCTTTCAACATTTCGCATCATTTTCATTATATATATTTTTTAAAAGAATTTTCTTTTTTGTTTCTTGTTATTTTCATGTTTTGCTAGCTTGATATTTTCCATGATATTCCCCTTTTTTCATTTTGATATTGTCCCAGCAATCTTGTAGTTAAACTTTAGCTGTTTTGGCTTCTTTGCCATTTTGAATGATTTTGTTTTCTCAGTCTGTTTGTCATCCTGATAGGTCCATGTCATTGCATCAGTTTTGTAATTTGAAGGTTTATTTTATGATTCCCAGTTTTTGTCATTTTGACAACTTTCCTGTTTTTCTTGTTAGTTTGAAATTTTCTATAAATTTAGCATTTTTGTCATTGTGATATTTTATTTGAATGTATTTTTTTGTTTGACTTATGTTTTACTTTGATTTTGAATTTTAGCCCTCATCCTGTCATTTTGAGTTCTTCTGATGTTTCTCCCATCATTGTTGAGGAGGAGGTTTTGTTTTAGCTGCTGTTTGTTTTTCTGACACGAAATCTTCTGTTCTGCACAGATTTTACCCGTTTTCACCATCATCAGTGAATTTTGGATTAGTAATCCAGCTTCATATGGCCAACAGCATGCAGGAGTCTGGCTGCATTAAGATAATAACATATTCTATTTCTGAAACAGGTATCAGCATGGTTTGATGTTCTTAGGTCAGATTTATTAAATTAAAAACGGTTGGCAGATATAAACAGTAAATGATTTTATACTGCCACCCTGTGGTCAAACATTGTAACTACACGACTGCAGCTTGAAAAAGGACCCCCAGGACCACTGAAGATTTTCTTTTTTTCTTTTTTTTTTTATCATTTTAATTTTCACAATAAAATAAGGAATACATCAAAAAGATGAGAATTAACAACCACACAAGATTACACTTAACATTCGAACATGGGGTGTCTCTTATCTGATAAATCAAAAATATATATTTTCAAGTAGGTGTCTGTAAAATAAATGTGAATTCAAACAAAAAAGGGGCGTTTAGGCAGGATGTAGAGTTTCCATTTTTCCCACAATTCATGAAATGTTTTTTTTTGAAGCGTCAATGAAAAGGTGATTCGTTCCATTGTATATATTTCATACATGACATTGTACCAGTCGTCTAAAGTTGGAGCTTCTGACCTTAAGCCATTTTTTGGTAATTGCCTTCCGGGCAGCAATGCTCAATACTGCAAACAAGTACTTAGTTTTCTTATTTGTTGACAACAAAATTTCAAGAAGAGTTGCTCTCAGTTAAAAGCAAAGTCTGTCCCAAATATATTTACCAGTTCTTTATGGATATCTATCCAGAACCTTTTGATTGTGGGACAGGCCCAAAACAGATGAAAATGATTGGCTTCCTGGGATCCACAGTTCCTCCAGCAGGTGGAAAAGCCTGAATGGTGAAGCTTCTGTACAGGTGTGATAAAATATCTAATGATACTCTTCCACCCAAATACTCTCCAAGAAGTGGAGTTTGTAATTTTCCATTGAATCTCACAATATTTTTCCCAGCTTTCTTCTGAAATGTGTATGTTATTTTCCTTTTCCTACCTTTGTTTTATAAATAAAGTGTTTTTTGAGTTGACATTGTGAAGTCCTCTATATATCCTTGAAATTATTTTAAATCCTGAGTCTCCCTTTTAGGCACTTATGAAAAGTTTGAGGAGATCATTCTCAAATGTGGTCTGAGTCTTTAGAATTGAGCTGTTTATATAGTGCCTGACCTGCAAGAACCTAAAAACTCAGTAATGTTCAATCCATACGTTCTTTTCAGAGTTTGAAATGTACTTAATGTTGGCTGGTTAAAAAATTTACAGTATGCAGACAAGCCTTGTTTTGCCCATTTACCATAACTAATATCTTGTCTATCTGGGATAAAGTCGATGTCATGTGGACACCGTCTCAGAATTTTTATCTCCTCAGACAGGCCAGTCATCGTGACAATATTTAACACTGAAGATTTTCAAGAAGGTTTTTAATATTTAACACCATAAAAGTTTTTAAAAGGAGGGATGCATGAAAGTGCCTTTTGCCGAGCAGTCCATCAGACTTTTATTGAACCAGAAAACACTTTTATGAGATGAAGGATCTTAATAACAGACTGTCCTGACTGAGACAGACAGCAGCACATTCATCAGGACATAAAGCTGATGAGTCAATATTCATAAACTCTATCATTCATGAATTAACAAGTAAAACATTGTATGTTTTAATATAGATATTCAGATGATAATATTCAGATTAAATTTCATACATTCTGTCATCATTACAGAGAATTTAAGGGACAAAACATGTCTGATATGTCTGCTTTGAGTTTCTTCCTGCTGATAACAGCCAGCATCTCTGTGGGCTTATCCTTTGTGATAACTTGCTCCTCCATCCATAACCAGGCTAATGAAAATCTTTTTGTTTTCAGAGAAGAACAAAAAGGCTCAAAAAGTTTAATTCAAGCTTCAAGATATATCCAGGACACACACGAAGGCATTTATATTAATATTTACACCCACACATCTACCAAAGGGACAGATGTAGTTATAATAACTATAATAATCCCAGATTATCGCTCTGAAGCAAACAAACTCAGAGACAGCCGCTCTGCTCCTGTGTTTATCAGACTGGAGGAGTGCAGGTTGTGAATTCACCCAGAGCTCAGTGATCTGAGAGCATCTGTTTTTGTACTTGATTTTCTCTAAGAAATCAGAGTTTGTTTTTCTCTCTCAGGACTTCAGGTGCTTTCATGATGCCCTGACTGCTCAGTTATTCCCTGAAGTGACTCCTGGTGTCTCCTCCTCTGCAGGTCTTCAGTCGGGCTTCGTCACTCTGCCCCGCCTCCCTCGCCTCGAGCGCCAGCTTCAGGACGCAGACGTCAGGAAGCCCGCCCTCACTCGCTCCGACTCCCTCACCTCCTTCCACGTGGACCTGGGCCCCTCCCTCATGACTGAGGTCCTCAGCTTCTTCGACAACCCCAGCTGCTGCCAGACCGGCGTACGCAGCCGAGACCCTGTCCACGAGGACGAGGACGAGGACGAGGAGGACAGCTGCTCTCTGATGGAGACACCCACACAGAGCCCTGCTGTGACTCCACCCACCTCCACGGGGAGCAGCTCCTTCAGGAGGAGCATGGACAGCAGGAGGCGCTTCGGCGGCTCCGGCAGAACGGAGAGAGACGAGGAGGAGGACAAGGAAGAGACGAGTTCACGGAGCTCTGGCACTCCTCGAAGGAAGGAGCCGGGGATGGAGGCGGAGCGTTTCCAGAGGGCGGCTGATGTTCTGTCCCGTCATTATGGAGGAGGGTCAGTCACAAGGAGGCGCAGACTGAGCAGTAACTCCGCCTCCTCTGCCTCCTCCACCAGCCCCAAAACATCAGCCGCCTTATCAGAGGAGGAGGAGGAGATAAAGGTGTAGACCGAGAAGGAGGAGGAGGAGATAAAGGTGTAGACCAAGGAGGAGATGAAGGTGTAGACTGAGGAGGAGGAGCCTGAGATAAAGGTGTAGACTGAGGAGGAGGAGCTGGAGATAAAGGTGTAGACTGAGGAGGAGGAGAAGATAAAGGTGTAGACTGAGGAGGAGGAGGAGAAGATAAAGGTGTAGACTGAGGAGGAGGGGATACAGGTGTAGACTGAGGAGGAGGAGATAAAGGTGTAGACTGAGGAGGAGGAGCTGGAAATAAAGGTGTAGACCAAGGAGGAGATGACGGTGTAGACTGAGGAGGAGGAGCCGGAGATAAAGGTGTAGACTGAGGAGGAGGAGGAGGAGATAAAGGTGTAGACTGAGGAGGAGGAGCCGGAGATAAAGGTGTAGACTGAGGAGGAGGAGATAAAGGTGTAGACCGAGAAGGATGACGAGGAGATGAAGGTGTAGACTGAGGAGGAGCTTTTAAAAACCAGAGCCTGGATCAGATGAGATCTCAGAGCCTGTGGATTTACCTGAAGACTCTAAGCTCTGCCCCTGTTTGATCTCAGAGCCTTTGGATATACCTGAAGACTCTAAGCTCCGCCCCTGTTTGATCTCAGAGCCTGTGGATTCACCTGAAGACTCTAAGCTCCGCCCCTGTTTGATCTCAGAGCCTTTGGATTTACCTGAAGACTCTAAGCTCCGCCCCTGTTTGATCTCAGAGCCTGTAGATTTACCTGAAGACTCTAAGCTCCGCCCCTGTTTGATCTCAGAGCCTGTGGATTCACCTGAAGACTCTAAGCTCCGCCCCTGTTTGATCTCAGAGCCTGTGGATTCACCTGAAGACTCTAAGCTCCGCCCCTGTTTGATCTCAGAGCCTGTGGATTTACCTGAAGACTCTAAGCTCCGCCCCTGTTTGATCTCAGAGCCTGTAGATTTACCTGAAGACTCTAAGCTCCGCCCCTGTTTGATCTCAGAGCCTGTAGATTTACCTGAAGACTCTAAGCTCCACCCCTGTTTGATCTCAGAGCCTGTGGATTTACCTGAGGTCTCTAAGCTCCGCCCCTGTTTGGTCTCAGAGCCTGTGGATTTACCTGAAGACTCTAAGCTCCGCCCCTGTTTGATCTCAGAGCCTGTAGATTTACCTGAAAACTCTAAGCTCCACCCCTGTTTGATCTCAGAGCCTGTGGATTTACCTGAGGTCTCTAAGCTCCGCCCCGTTTGATCTCAGAGCCTGTAGATTTACCTGAAGACTCTAAGCTCCGCCCCTGTTTGATCTCAGAGCCTGTGGATTTACCTGAAGACTCTAAGCTCCACCCGTGTTTGATCTCAGAGCCTTAGGATTTACCTGAAGACTCTAAGCTCCACCCCTGTTTGATCTCAGAGCCTGCAGATTTACCTGAGGTCTCTAAGCTCCGCCCCTGTTTGATCTCAGAGCCTGTAGATTTACCTGAAGACTCTAAGCTCCACCCCTGTTTGATCTCAGAGCCTGTGGATTTACCTGAAGACTCTAAGCTCCGCCCCTGTTTGATCTCAGAGCCTGTAGATTTACCTGAAGACTCTAAGCTCCACCCCTGTTTGATCTCAGAGCCTGTGGATTTACCTGAAGACTCTAAGCTCCACCCCTGTTTGATCTCAGAGCCTGCAGATTTACCTGAGGTCTCTAAGCTCCGCCCCTGTTTGATCTCAGAGCCTGTAGATTTACCTGAAGACTCTAAGCTCCACCCCTGTTTGATCTCAGAGCCTGTGGATTTACCTGAGGTCTCTAAGCTCCGCCCCTGTTTGATCTTCCTCAGGACGTCCATGATGGTGATCAGACTCCAGCTCGTCTTCTCTCTGAACTTAAATGTTTGTCTTCAGGAGTCCAGTGACGACCAAGAGGGGGTCAGGACTCCTCCCCCTGCTGCCTGATTGTAATCAGATTACTTCAGTAACTCAGACTGTGAACACTAACAGCAGGTTTCAGATCTGGACGATCTAACTCTAAAACTCTGAAATGATATCTCAGTGAAGTCCGACAGAGACTGTAAACTGTGTGAATAGGAATAATCTGAACAATAACATGATGATGATGATGATGATGATGATGATAGCTGTGTGACTGATATTCATCTGGAGTCCAGGTGATGAAGGCATGTTGAGAGGCTGTAACCAGCATTAGTGAAGGGTTGATATCAAACTGTGGCTACGTTTATATGCAGTCAATATTCGGGTTAAGATCAATATTCCTGTTTCTGAAACATTCGGAATAACCCAGTTTACATGCGTGAGAAAACAGGGTTATTCCTCTATAGATAGTATCCCGAACAAAACAGCGACGCACGGAGAACAGCATCACCACGGAGAAATTCATGATGCAATGCGCGTCATTTCTGCTTCTTCTTCCTGTATCCAATAACAACAAGAACAACAGCAGCAGCAAGGCGGATAATGAACGGCCCAGAGCGGCTAACAGTCGCCTTCGTTTGTGCTTTGGTGCTGGTACTGACCCATCACCAGTACTTGACACTGTTCTTTGTCAGTTTCTTCATTAATGGAAGACGAGAATGTGAAGAATTAGGAAATCGAGCCAGAGCTGTGCCATGTTACAACAAGTACTTCCTGTATTCAAAAGACCAAGATTCCTTGTGAAAAGGACATGCGCAGAACACGACTTAATGTTCCTATCGATGAGGATATCCTGATCGGCGTATACATGACCAAATGGTCAGGTTAGAAAAGGAGTAACCCAGGGGTGACATTCGGGTTTTTAAAAACTGGAATATGAGCATATTCCGGTTTTTAAAAAGGTTTTTTGGTGTTTACATGGCTGCAGGCAACCGGGTTATAGCTAATATTCTGGTTATGAAAGGTTTAATGACTGCATGTAAACGTAGCCTGTGGCAGCAGAATAAACCTTTACAATTAACCTGGGACGTCCCAACTTCTGTGGAAGCAGAGCCCTCAGCCGTGCACTCTCTGATCTCAAAACATCTTTTCAACACTCTGAGGTTTTATTTCAGATTAAACTCTCTTATGTTTTAAGGTTGTTTAAAAAATGACCATTCTTTTCTTGTCTTTTTAAATATTTGCGCAATGACATGTTATTAAATTTTAGATTCAAGAGTATTAAAAATATCAAGGCTTTCAATCAGACCTACAGTCAGACTTTGAGCCCAGGGCAAAGCTTTCTCCAGACTGGCTCCACCATTGTCTAAGATATTCACTCATGAGTTTATTCAGAGAAGACTTACTCATACTGCCATGGTCATTTTAAATGTTTTTACTTCATTATCTTGTTCTTGAATTGTTTTTAACTTTACAAACCCAAAACTGTCCTGAGTTTCCTGTTCAGACATCATTCAGAGAATCATTTATGTTCAGACTGTTTTAGTTTATTAAAGTTTACAGTTACTCTTCCTGAAGCTGCATGTTTGTCACTGATGAAAAATAACATCTTTTTTCAATGATGATTTCAATCTTTTTATTCTATTTTATTTCTTTACCATGTATTGAACACTGAATTTCTTCACTTGTATGATATTGGCATAGCCTCACTTAGTTTCACTCTTTTAAGTGGAGAAGATGATGCATTTCAGTCATTTAAATTCATCTGTGCTCCTTGAAAAACATCCTCTGGCCCCTAGAGGGTCCCAGCCCACCTGTTGAGAACCTCTGGTCTGTACTGAGTTTGTTCTGGTCCTGCTGGTTGGACCTTCAGAGTGAAGTGTTGGTTTTTGTCTAAATGTTAGCACAAAGAGTCATTTTGAACTGAAGGTTCATTTTATTGGGACATTTCTTAAATAACTTCTGATCAGCTGATCTTCGTGAGCCAATCAGCTGATCTTCATGAGCTGATCAGCTGATCTTCATGAGCCAATCAGCTGATCTTCAGGCTGCTCAGTCTGAAGTCTCCGGTGATGCGGACGTAGCTGATGACGTCCATCCCGTCACGGTTTGGAAACTTCACCTCCTTCCCGTCGGGGAGCTCCACCTCGAACACGTCACCCGCCAACTTCAGGACGATCTGACAGGAGGAGAGAGTCCAGGTCAAACTCTGAGTTCATCCTGATACAGCAGGTGTGACTTCTGACCTGTGACCTTCAACCCACCTCTGAGTCTCACCTGGACCCTCACAGCAGATGATTTAACATCAGAGTATTAATGACTACTTTAATTACTTTAATGTCATCAGGCTCCCAGATGCTCCAGCTGATCACAGAAATGCGTTGAAAAAATAAAATGTGTTTATTTTTACGGCTAAAGTTTGGTGATTAATGTCAAACAGCTGTTCAGGTTTGTAGGACGTAAACGGGCACTAATATTTATTAATTAGACTTTTCAGACTTCATAGTTCTGATGTTGTGACCATGGTTTTGTTTTTCTTTACAGAGGACGGTCCTGTCTGTCCCGTGTCCTCGCTCAGCTGAGAAAATACCTGAATCTGATTGGTTCATGTTTATGGCCCTCCCCCACTGCTCACCTTGACCTCTGACCCCCGGTGCAGAAGGTTGTGAGTGTCTCGGATCTCCTGACCCCAGCACCCGTCGATCTTCGAGTTACACACCAGCACGGCCCCATCAGTGTCGTCATGGAAACGGGGGTTGAAGTGCAGCGCCAGTTCGTCTGCGCTGGAGCCCAGGTCGATCTGGAACCTGAACGCATCACAGGTTTGATTTTTATCTCAGATTTGAATCAGGAGTTTAAAGAAACTGTAGAGTCAAAGCCAAATTTATCTTTAAGATGCACTTCCTATTGTCCACCACCAGGGGGCTCCTCATCAGAACAAAAACACAATGAGTTATTTTTTATTTTATTTTTACCTCTCGGCTCCCGGCAGGATCTCTCCCTTCACCTTGAGCTGATCTCCAATCCTTAGGAAAATGTTCTTCAGCTCCAGTTGCTGAAAAAAGACAGTTTTCAGGTTAGATCAGGTCAAAGGTCACCGTCCTGAAGATTCTGACCTACTGCCGATTTGGACATTTTTAGAACATTTTTGAGACTGGATGGTTTGGTCTTTATCAGACACAAGACGGAGCTTGAGCTCAGCATTTAAAGGAAACAGAAAAAGAGTATGATAAAATTTCAAAGAAAAAATTTTAAAAAAGTCAAAATAGTAAAAATCTAGAATAAGAAAACATTCTAAAATGTAAAAATGTAAGTAAAAATTAAACTAAAGCAGTAATGGAAAAGCAATTTTTGCTTTTCCATCACTTCTCAATTTTTGAAAAAGCAAATTGGAGAAAAAAACAAATTTAGAGTAGAAATATGAAGGGTCAAATTTTTTAAGGAAAAACATAAAACATTGGAATTTAAAAAGTAAAAATAAAAAAGTAAACATTTGATGAAAAACTTAATATTAAAAAGTCAAGCTTTTAAAACTAAAAATATAAAGAAAAAAATCTGAATTTATCAAAAGTCAAGATTTAAAAATAGTAGTAAAGGAATTTTTTTTTTTTTTAAATCACAATTTAAGAAGTAATAACTAAAAAATCACAAAATTGAAAAAGAAATATTTGAAAAAAATAAAAAGAAGAAAAGAAGTGACAATTCTAGAAAGTCACAATATAAAGAAGTTAAAATCTTAGGAAAAGGTTAAAATGTAAATAAAGAGTCAACATTTGAAAAAAGTCATTTTTTAAATAAGTAAATATATCAAGAAAAAGTTTTAAAAATAAATGAAGTTAAAATTATTAAAATATTGCTGTTAAAATGAGTATGAAGAATACAGTGGACTTTCCTCTGCTCCAAACACTCAGTTTACAGTTAATTAAAGTCCCTGTTTTCATCATCTCTAAAACCTGTGAAGTATCTCTAGCAAAGATAAAACTGTCATTTAGAGGTCACACTGAACAGCCCTACCATGGTCATGATGGTCAGCGGTGAAGAGTGGAGGAGCTCACAGATGATGGTGGATCTGCAGACTGGTCTGGAAATTAGAAGCATGGAGACTTTATACTGAGAGCAGGAGATTAAATTAAGATTATCTACAGAAACGGTTCATCACTGAGACCTCAGCTGATCAATCAGAGCTGATTCAATCACAGAAACAGTCCTGATCAGCTGCTGTCAGACTCTCCGGGGATGGAAACCTCCAGCAGCTCAGATCATCTCACACTGGTTTCTCCACTGTCACCAGATCTCAGTCCAGTAGAGCAGCTTTGGGATGTGGTGGAGCAGGAGATTATCATCATGCATGCTGTCATGGATTATGGACCAACATCTCTGAGGGATGTTTCAGCTCCTTGAAGGTGACGGAGGTCCAACCTGGACTACAGAGGTGTACCTAATAAAGTGGCCAGTCCGTGTCTGTCTCCATGCATGAGCTTCAGCCTTCGTTCAGATGTGGACTCAAGTTTTGTGCTCTGGTTTGATTTTTGTTTTTTGTAAAGATGATCGTCAAAAATAAAAATATTCATGGTTTTATAAACGCACTGAAACTGCTGCTCAGCATGATTATAATTCACATTATGATTACATATATTTATATGTGAAATAATAAAGTGAAGTCTGTCTGTGAGTACCAAAGTATGGATTATATTTCACATTATAATTAAACATATTTATATGTAAAATAAAAAAGTAAAGTTTAGTTATAATTCACATTATGATTAAACATATTTAAATGTGAAATAAAGTAAAGTTTAGTTTATAATTCACATTATGATTAAATACATTTATATGTGAAATAAAGTAAAGTTTAGTTTATAATTCACATTATGATTAAATACATTTATAAGTGAAATAAAGTAAAGTTTAGTTTATAATTCACATTATGATTAAATACATTTATATGTGAAATAAAGTAAAGTTTAGTTTATAATTCACATTATGATTAAATACATTTATATGTGAAATAAAGTAAAGTTAACATTATGATTAAATACATTTATATGTGAAATAAAGTAAAGTTTAGTTTATAATTCACATTATGATTAAATACATTTATACGTGAAATTCTAAAGTAAAAAATAAAATCAGAAACAAAACAGATGCAGCTGAAGCCCTAACACATCATCTTATATGATTATTTTTGCTGTAGAGAAAGAACAGAAGCTCAGATTCAGTTGAAGGTTCGTCACCTGTTCACCTCCAGCGGTGTCGCTGTAGTACCGTGTGCGGCCACAGGGGGCAGTAACTCTCATAACAGTGAATAAACCTGCAGCTCCTGATGAGCCGTAAAGGGATGAAAACAGGACGAACAGAAATGATATATGACCTTATTTCAGTACACACCGAGAGGAACACACGGAGTTATGGATCTAAATCTTTAAACTCAGTCACTGATTAATTATCGACGTTATTGTCCTGTGACAGCTTCCTGCTCAACGCCGGAAGTGACGCACTCCGGTAAACAGAGGCGCTGTCATTG
>JBAMNC010002678.1:0-15800 GCA_037902135.1 Cetoscarus ocellatus
CTCGGCTGATATTGGATATGGAGCTAAAACACTGAAGCTTTTTTTCTGCATTTCTTAATTAAATGAAAAAACAACTATAACACAACAACCTTCTCTGTAGTAAGGATATTTTCCCCCATTTCTGATATGTTTTGACGAGTTTGTTTAGCGAAGTGGCTCATGTTCTACAGCACAGTAGCTCCCACCTATGACATTATCTGATTGGCCAGTAACAAATGTTGATTGATGGATATGATTTTGAGCGCTTCCCAGAATTCTTCATAAGGAAAGTCATTCTGAATGTTTTTCTATGCTCCTCTCCTCATGAGGGTAGGTTGTTCAGCTCTTATAAAGCTGCATTTATAGCTGTATTTACAACCATCATCTCAAAGGGCCACCATTGGTGAGGGTAAGAGGGGGGTGAAGAATGACAAAGGGGCTGGACCTGGACCCATGCTGCTTGATTGAGGACAAGAGTCTCTGTACAACAGGCCGGCAAACATCACTGCTGACTATTGGCTCTCTCATAAAGTGGTCTTTCAACAAAAAAAAATATAATTATTAACTAACAATGTTTTCTTTCTCTAATGGAAGAGTTGTTCGATTGGGTTGGTTAGTGGGGCCCACATTGGTGTCTTTTCATGCTCCCCACAATTTCTGGTTACCACAAAGCAACAGAGCTTCTTCTTTGGCCATAGACCTTCTTACCTTTTCCTTCTTTGTACAAATGTGTGCCTTTAGAGAATTTGGTGGAAGGATTTACACATCCAGCAACTATTTAAGATGTCGTGAAGTGTTACTCCATTGATCCTTAACTGATTTTCAATTAATGAATATTAAGAAAATTATTAACATACAGACTAATCATGCCCACCCATTGATGAGCTACCTGACAGCAGCGGCCCCAGCCAGCCTCCCTCTCCACCTGTTCAACCCTTTTTAATCAAGCTGTTCCACGAACACATGTGCCGTCAAATATGCATGAAAACGCCCAACAATCATAGCATCTCAATGACGGTAATTTGCGCTGGCTGGCAGACAGGTCCTGTTCAGAGTGGGTTGTCATCATGATCTCAGCACTATGA
Organism: Cetoscarus ocellatus; assembly: GCA_037902135.1. NCBI lineage: Eukaryota > Metazoa > Chordata > Actinopteri > Labriformes > Labridae > Cetoscarus > Cetoscarus ocellatus. The sequence goes on from JBAMNC010002678.1 coordinate 1,065, forward strand.
AACATGGCACCATGTGCAGCCTCTTAGCACTGGGCCTGGATATTACTAAGCTGTTACAAGTCTAATTAACGCAATGATTTCACAAAGATGACAGGGTCCACAAAAACATACAGCTGACTGGGGAAACATGTTGGCTACCATGCAGCAAAACATACATTTTTCATTGTGTTGGTAAAACCGTGTTTGGCACTAACAGCACTAAGGGCCTGATCTACTAAAGGTTTGTGTGTATAAAAGCACATGCAAACTTGATAGTGCGCGCACATCTACTAACAGGGTGCAGCAAAGATTGTGTCTGTCAAATGAGCAAAATAGTATGCACAGCCCAGTTAGCGAGTTTGCCTTCATGAATATGCAGAATACTTGCAGATGATCAGAACGCGCAAAATATTGGGAGGAAGAGATGCAAATGTGATCATTTAGCACCCGCAATTTGATTTATCAAACCCGCAACTGATCACGTGTCGTGTTTTTTTTGTCTACATTTAGCACGTTTGAAAGGCAAGTGCAAAAAAAACACAGCGTTACGGACAGAGGGCTGTGTTCATTGTGGCGAGAAACAGGGGTCGCATTAACCAAATATTTTCCATCATTGACTGAATTTTTACGATGAATGAAAGATTTGGAGGCTGTCTGTCATTATGATGGACTGGAATGAGAAGGACAATCCAGTGTGCCACCATATTCATGCAGACACACATGTAAAGCACCCTTTCTGTTTTGCACTCTACACCGTGGAGGAGGTCATTTTAACCTATGTAAAAAAGATCCCCCTCAAAGCCATAATCACTTTGTTTGTCACTCAGAGCTGACAGCATCACACTCTCTTGCACTGACAAAGAGTTTAGGAGCTGTCAGTGCGCGGAGAGTGTGACGCTGTCAGTGCGCAAAAGGCAAGAGTACCCACCCGGTCTGTGTGTGCGTAACACATTTAAGCTGATAATTACTGCAGAGATGCATTTATGAGCCACTAAAGTAACAGAGAGTAGGCAAAAACAATGTAACTGAGTCAGTCAGTTGAGTCTGGATGCATGAAGGTGCCTCACAAACAAAAAATCAAGCGTAGACCGGACTGAAAAAGCCGCTGCACAGCAGTCAGACAGTGTGTGGCTCGGCTTTACAGGAAGGCTCAAAAGAGGAAAAACAACCACTGCCAAGCAAGATATTATGGCAATTTTTCCTGTTTGTATGACCGCTGTTTGTCTTGGATACATGAGGAGACTTTTATGAACAAGGAGTAGCAGGTTTGAATGGTAAATGGCAGAACCCTCAATGGGAACTGGATGACACCAGAACATCCAGGTTACCTGTGAGTGCAGCTTATGTTATCAAATTCTGTGAAGTACCAGTGAGACAGAGGATATCAGCAGCTGATGTGTGTAAATCTGAAGTCTGTAGCACTCAACATGCAGATCTTCCTTGTTGTAATGAACATTTATACTTGTACAGACACAAATCAACATAGAACAACATACTCAAAAGACAAACCAGAAGAGCCGAATGAAAGTTAATCTTCAGAGTAAGTATTCATTTCACACTGATTGTTTATTGGACAAAGACACAGCCTTTTTTTAATAATGAATTTACTTGACGCATAAGCGTTAGCCCATGAAGGGCTATTATTTCAAATGATAGTTTAAGCTTCATAAAAGGACTCACAGATATATAGACTGATATATAAACCCTTGTTAGACACAACAGCAGATAATTATGGTTGGATATGTAGCAAGGTTCCCACTCTTTTGAAGAAATTATTTTCCAGGATGCCCCCCCAACACACACATACCCACACCCCCCCACACACACACACAATTGCAGTGTCTTTTTCTACAGTTGTATCTTACATTTTGTACATTTACCCAGATGGCTATGTTTATGCCTCTTCTGCCCCAGAAGTCTGATTTATAAGATGTGCAGTCTATGGCTGTAACACATCTATAAAACAATCTTTAACATCCTTAGAAGTTATGACAAATTTATTATGTAACGCGCAATCACACCCACACATTCCAGTGTCACATAACCAACTTCATACCTTAGCTTTTTCATATCGTTTATATTCTATGTATTATACATACTACATAAATACATAGGCTATGTGCAATTTTTTTTAACCCATTTGAGTTCACTGACAAGAAAGTAGAGAGTAGCAGAGGGAGGATAAATAATTTTCCAGGACCATTCAAGCTTTTCAAGGGCATTTTACTTTTTTTCTCATTTTCCATACTTTTTTCCATGACTGGAAAATTGGTCAATCATCTTCCAGGTTTTTCAGAACCCGTGGGAACCCTGTGTAGGTTTAAGTTCACCAGGGGGACAATGTTATTTGTTTAGCATAAACTTTCACTAAGTTACATGCTGGACGGCATGGAACAGAGCAAGTGTTACCACTTGGAAGTGCTAGTGATTTCATGGAGTTTGAGGGATTAATTGTAAAACTTTACTCGATTCTCATGCCCCCTGTGGTCATCCTCTCAAAGGAGCGCTTTTGTCAGTGCTTATTAAGATTCCATTATCCTTAAATGGGATCTTAAGCTAAAGCAAAATATTTTTTAGGCCAAAAGTCTGTTCAAGGTAGATTTCTGCGAAACAGTTGTTCTGGGACCGAACATACCAGCTGCTCGTCCTTGAGGAAAAGTTCAACACTGTTTAGAATCTTAATTGATCGTTTGTCGAGCCAACTTAGATTTTTGAGTGGTTTAACTTAAGTTTGGTCATTGCAAGGCTCTCATTGGCACCATGTACTACTGTGTACCGGCTACTTTCCCCCCTGGATATCACCCCAAGGGGACAAAGCTCGCAAGTTCCTTTATTGGCCTAAGTGCCATGGGGCTCTAGCAACCCCACTTCATAAAACCTGAACTAATCCTTTAAGCTTTGAGGTTGGACATGATTGAAACAAATAACCAAGAATTTGGCACAGAACCTAGACAAATCTAATGATCCGATAATGCCTGACTAAGGGTTCTATGATCAATGTTAATGGAGGACACAGTGTAACAGTATTTATCTTTTATTTCCCCCCTGCAATCTCTAAAATTTGGCAATGTGTATTCCTTTATTTCTGTCTCCCATTCATTCCTACTTGTGAGGCCCTCTGTTGTATTTTCTCAGTGCTGCTGCAGACATCATTATTATCCCATGATCCAATTTCTTGACCAACAATAAGCCACATTGAACATGACATCGAGCAGCACCAAAAAGAAATTTGCATCAAATTGGATATACGTCCACATAACGGTGCTGTTGACAGTGCTGTCACACTCTCCCTCTTTCACACTCTCGGTTATCTGCGGCCCACACTTATCTCCCTAAATGCCAAAACAGATCTAACATCCAAGTGACAACTAGATGACATGTGACACAAAGAATATTGCTCAGGAAATGAGATTTCTGTAATGTAGAAACTGGGTACTCTTACTGGGAAAAAGATAAATATAGTGTCATTTGTCTGTTGGGCATTGGCGTCCACCTCCTGCTGAGTGTGCTGCATTATAAACTTCAGCCTCATCTTTAATAATGCAAGAGCCGGACAGACACAGCCATTGATCTGGTTGATCGTGTCTCAGGCCATGTTTATTCAAGGAAGCGTGTATATACAGCACATGTGGGACTGGTGTGTCCTGCTCTCATGTGTGTGCACGTGTGTGCCAGAGGGGCTTGTCTGTATGTCAGCTGGAATGAGTGAGTAGCTTCTGCCAGTGGCACTGCGTGGTCTCCACGGCAACCCCTGTTTAAGGGTTTCTATGCTTCTCCAAGAAGGCACTGGGTAATGCTGGTATAATGGGATGTACAGTATTAGAGCGGCTACATGTGATCACATCTATATTTTTAAAATCAATCACAGCTGAAAAATAATTATGACCATAGATTTAAGGCCATTTCAACTCAAATCTTTCATTTGTTTGCTTCTTCTTATATTCTGTATTCCCAATGCCATTATTGTTATTGGTCAAGCAGTAATAATTAAATGAAAAGCAATTTGGTAACAATGAATTAAAAATAGCCCTATTCAGTTCAGTTGTTAGAACAGGGTGGCATCGCTTAATTGGATAAGCTAAAATAAAATGGGGCCATCAATACTAACCAGAGCCTGTGCTTTTTTGGTAACTTAAGGCAATAATGATCACTCTGAGACAGAATGAATGTTTGCTTCTCTTGGTGTAAAACACATCACAAATATTTCATAATATTGATCAGACATACTTAGCAGGGGCAGAAACATTACTTTAGAATTTAATTCTTGTATGGTGTTTAGGTCTAAGTGCAGCAAGTAAGTTAACAGCCACCTGAGTTTTTATTACCTTGGCTCATCATCTGTGAAGAACAAGCACAGAAACTTGTACAGCCCTCCCCTTCACATTTACCCTCTAGTCCACTGGACTCGAGGGTATGGAGTTAGAATCATGACAAAACCTCACAAAAACACAAAAGATGTTCTCACGCCCAGCAATTCACAAACAAACTCGGTGTGGTTTGCAAATACAAAACATCATTCACAAACTAATGCATTTTGTTTTGCAAACAAGAAACACACCCATCAAACAAATACATCATGCTTCAAAAACAAATAAAAAAGTACAAAAATATTCTTCAAGTACAAAAAACAATTCTACAACATCATTTGTGTGTTTGTGAGGTTTTGTCATGATTCTAACTCCATACAAAGGGCCTGATCTACTGAAGGTTTGCGTGTATAAAAAAATGTGCAAACTTCGATAGTGTGCTCAAAGCTGATCTTATAACAGGGTGCAGCGAGGATTGCATCTGTCAAATGAGCAAAATAGCACACACAATCCATTTAGCATGCTTGCCTTCATGAATAAGCAGAATATCAAGCTGTGTAACTATGTGAATGTTTTCATTTAGATTATGTTTAATTGGAATCAGAAAAGGAAAATTAAAATGATACATAAAAATGGGTTATTAGGGAAAAGTGACGACCTAGTCTGTCAAAATAACAGACAACAAAAAAGGTTACTGCAACCTCTGGTTAGAAAGAAAATTAGTAGACACATCATCTTTCCACCAATGCCAGTTTTGAGCTGTGTTGCCTCAAACTCCATGACTTCAAACTTCATTTTTCATTTACGGCCACTCTGCTCTCCCAAACTCTCCATGGTGACAGCCGGTAGCACATGCAAAATCCTCATTTAAAAGGGCAGCCCACACCACTTTTGTACCTGTTATCAATTGAACATGCAGTCATAGTAGATCACCTGCAACACGCCCAATAATAGTATGTGCAATTTTTTTAGCTTGCACAAGCAATATAGTGCTCGTTATTTGAGATCTTAGTAGGTCAGACCCTTTGTATTATTTCCTTAAGTCCTTCTTGCTGTTACTAAACTGGAAACACAGTGGTGAAAGATGAAACATTTGGACCCAGAAAAAATTACATTTTTCCTCAAAAATCAAGGCAGTTGGAGCCTATCCCAGCTGACATTGAGCAAAAGGTGGGGTACACCCTGAATCGGTCACCAGCCAATCACAGAGCCACATAGAGACACAAACAACTATTCATGCTCACACTCATAACTAAGGGTAATTTGAAGCCTCCAATCCACCTAATGAGCACATTTTTGGTCTGTGGGCGGAAGCTGGACTTCTTGGAGAGAACTCATGCATACATGGGGAGAACATCCAAACTCCACACAGAAAAGCCTTGACCAACACAGGGATTGAACCAGCAGCCTACTTGGTGTGGGACATGTGCACTACCTGCTGCCAAGAGCAGCCAAGTCAGGAAATAATCAAAGAAAAACATCAATATAATATTTTTTCTTTGGTTTGTTTATCAGACATTAAATTTGTCCTCATTTAGTCTTTAACCTTTTGTTCTCATATTGGCAAGAAGAAATAACTGCTGCCAGTTTAAAATCAATATTTTTTTTTTATAATTACAATAATGCTCCATTTAAGTGAATGTATTAGCTCGAATGTCTCTGTAGCTCAACTTAACCTGTCATCCATAATATTTTTTTGATCTATAATAATAGTTATTAATTCATCTGTTTACTGGCTTTGCAATTTATGGAATCACATGGGCTGTATGACAATAAAGAATTAGCTAACAATTTCATAAATAATTGCCATTGGGTAGTGATCCAAAGAACCACTTTTTATGAGAACAGATACAAGCATTGGAGTTATGTTGTGTATATTTTATTTCTGTATTTATTCCTTCTACTCTTTATTTATGTTAGAACTTGTGTTTTTTTTTATGTATCCAGTTATATATTATTATAACCATGCTGTTCTTTTCTTTAAATGACTTTATATTTGCACATATTACTGTATGAACTGCTTCATTTGTTAATGTATTTTTCAAAAAGACAATAAAATAGTAAAAGAAAGAAAGAAAGAAAGAAAGAAAGAAAGAAAGAAAGAAAGGAAGAAAGAAAGAACATCAAACAGCCCCAAAATGAAGACACCAAAACATCACAATTGGTCTCATGTGGCCACTTTTGAAGGCCGAGATACATTCAATTTCGAAAGGAAAATGCGAATTATACCAAAATATTAATATTATTTCACTTCACTTTAAAAATTGCCACTGTGGTACATGGCAAGAAGAAGAAAACTTTTCCTCATACAGATGCAGTTGATGATCCCTGTAATAAAAACCTTTGCAGATGTATGCAAAACAAAGAGAAAACCATCATTTTTGAAAGCTATTGCAACAAAAAGGAAGATTGCTGCTCTTTCTGAGTCAAAATGAGACACTGTGAAGGGACGGATGGAATTTGTCATTTGAGAAGGAAATGAGGCAGTTTCCTCTGTTTGACTTGTCAAGGTCATTAACACACACCATTATGACATTATATAGCATCATGAACACTAAGGTCTTGGTGTGGGATTGAAACAGAGTGAGAAATAGCCAGCAGTCCCTGAGCACATCAAAGAAAATGCACGGTGCACACGCACACACAAAATGTCGGTACCCAAATTCTCTCGACTACGCTGAAAGCACAGGTACGCAGTTATCTTCGAAATGAGAGGGGATTCAAACAATGCCCGCTGTACTGTATGTGCCTGCAGGGTATTGTCTGCAGCATAAAATGACAAATATTAATCTTCATCAAACAGTTCGCCCTCTATCGCTCACTCTCCCGGTCTGTGTATGTCTCTGTGTTTCTCCTGGCCTTTCCTCAGCTCAGGGCCCCTGGGATACAACGGGCAGCTATTTGAAGCCCAGGACCTAGTTTCCCTGCCACCATGGGCCCTGTCTTAGATGCACAATTTATAAAGGAAGAAAATGAAATGGCACAAGAATGAGACAGCGATAGAGGAAGGTTCTGAAACTGAATTCAAATTGTGAAGAGTACAGTTTTGGGAAATTTCCCCTGGAACTTTTCACGTCAAATTAGAAGAAATCAGCGTGATAATGACAGAGAGGTGACTGAAGTTATGAGCTGCTGACCTGCTCAGGTGTCTGCCAGCCTTTCTAATGCACACTGGGACGTAGCTTCAGATGCATGTGATCCTAAAATGCAGTGAAAATAGCACAATGCATGAATGATACATCCTTGAAGAGCAGTTTGAAGGTTAAAGTAATTGACCCTTCGCCAAGCCCCACCCCCTTGGTTACTGTTGCTATGCCTGAGTGATATTCCGAAGGAAATATCTACAATTTTCTGGACAAATTCTTCAGAGATATCAGAAAGAAGCAGACAGAACGGTCTTCAGTATGCTTTTGAGAGATACATTCTCCAAATCCAATGTTGTTGGAGTTCAAATGAAGAGGACATTAAAATGAAAGAGACAGATTTCAATGCAAGCGTCAAGCACCCCATGTGTTGACACTTCACGTTCAAAACAATCACATACAAGAACAACAGTGTTCTTGTACAGCAGGGTAAGAGCAAAACAAAACACTTTATTTTTTTAACGGCATGTCATATTATGTCACGAAAGAGGATTATGTGCTCCAACTGTAATTATAATCAATGTGGGTGGGATTATTGGCATGTTTGTAGTTCACTTCTAACATGACAGGTAGTTACACCCAGCCTGAGGTCTTTTTGTGCCCTATAGTTTTATCCAACAGGAACACATATTTGACACCAAGAGGGTTGTAGATGGAGGCCCGTGCTGAAGTGCCAACAGTTGTAATACCCCGAATGTCCACTTGAGGCTGGCTGCAGAAAAATGACACCTTAATGATTGTATTCAATGCAAAGACAGTTTTGATGGCTTTAATATGCATCTTTACAGCCTGGTTCAGAAGGCTGCAGTCTGGTTGTGGAAATATGGCATTGCTATTGGTCAGATGGCCTTAAATCCTGCCTCAACACAGCCTTTTTGTCTGAGAGTAGATAGAGCTAAAGTTTGGCTGAGATAGCATATGTAGTATGGCAGCATCCATTAAAGGGCATCAACAGTGTTCCAGAGACTCCTCTGACATGGCTACATCCAATTCTGTTACAGTCTATGTGGTGTAATGGCAAGCATGTGCACTCAAATCAAATGTTAGGACCAGTTGAAAATTTGCAAGAATTTGCGTTTTGCACTGTTGGATCTTAAGAAGGCTCTAAGTAAAGCTTCAAAATGCAGAAAGAAGAAATGGAAGTGAGAGACAAAACATTTTGAGTCAGCAATTTATTGAAACATGCTTTTGTCGGCTCATCAAAGTTTAAGACCACAGCCTTTAAAAGACAAAATCTGCACAAAAATGTGGATTCCATGTCATTTTCTGTCAAATATTCACATTGTCATGACCTCCTGATGGCAAAGGCAGAAAAGCTTTCTGTCTCCGAACGTGTTTGGATTGTTGAGCTGCATAAGTGAGGCCTCTCACAACGTGCCATCACTGCTGAGGTTGGATGCAGTAAGACAGTCATTTTGAACTTCTCAAAAGATCCTGAGGGTTATGGAACAAAACAGTCAAGTGGTAGACCAGAAAAACATTTCACTATCACTGAGCTGGAGGATCCGATTGGCTGTTCGTCAAGACATGGGACGATCCTTGACCCAAATTAAGGCCATTACTGGTGCTGACTGCAGCCCATTAACCTTTAGATGGCATCTGTGAGGGAAGGGCTTAAAAAACAAAAAAATGTCTTCCTCGTCCACGTCTCCTTCAACACCACAAAACTGCCTGTTTGGAATTTAAACTGTGGGTGCCAGAGTATTGTCACAAACTGCTCTTGCACATCAACACTAAACTCGTGAACTTGAGGAGGAGCTGAAACTAATTGCCTCCCCCAAAAACTAAAATGGCTGACACCGAGGAAGGTCTCCTGTATCCTGTTTGCTCTATGTATGATCATACACATATTGCTTTAAATTTCAGTGTTGGTATTATATTTAAGAACGATCCTGTCATACTTTATTATGTTAATGTATGAAATTTTCTAAAACTTTTAGACAATATTTTGTTTTGTGTATTTCTTATGGCATAGCAAGTTATGGAGTAAGCTTTAATTAAGTTGACTCAGCATCAACTCCTGTTTGATCCAATCCAGAATTAAGACCACGATGCAGTCTTGGTGCCAATGCTGCCAACTCTACTTGGCTGTTCAGAAGTCCCTAAATGATGTCATCACCTAATTTGCATGATTTCCCATGTGCATGTAATTGTAATGGAGGCTACAGGATTGAGGAATAACAATTTGAAAGAGCCAAATGTGATTAAAAACACCCTTCATTTGTTTAGAAACACAAATGAAGGTTCTTCTGACGATTCTTGGTTTTGTTATGTCATAAGCCCCACCCTCCTCCATCATCCAGGCTTGGGTCCGGCAGAAGTGACCCAAAAGAGTCAGTAAGTGGATGAATCCAGCTACATTTGTGCATGATGGCCTCAGGATGATTTCTCACCTCATTCAGTCACATATCTTGCTCTCTCTCTTTCTCTCTCTCACACACTTCTGCTGGCCACACTGCTAAGGTCTGACGGTAACCAGTCAGTTTGAGCTGAGACAAAATCTCCACTCCACAGTGAGTATTTACTCGTAAGCCACTCATCGTTCTAGTTCAATGAATTATTTCCACATATTTCAGGAAAAAGATGCTTTAATTGTTAAAACACTTCCCTATGAGCCGCTCACAGAGCATTCTGGGCGCACTGCAGTGAGGGGTGGTAAAGTGGTGACGTTTTTAAAATCACTTGTTCATTATGATACAATTATCCATAAAAGGAGAACAGCAGGTTACTGATTAATTAATACACCTTAGCGCAGCTTTTGTTAGAAAAGGCTCTGTAATTAAGTGGCACAGTTCACGTCCATGGAGAAGTGTGGTGTTCATACACTCTGACTGCCTCGCAGCACAAATCATTTGCAGTCTGGACGGTGGGGGGTGAACATCTCCTGCTCTGACTGCAGCTGGAGGGGACTGCTGCATGAGGACTGGGCAACCTGTGAGTACTTTGGGACGGGGAAGATCTTAGATTGTCCAAACAGCTCTAATAACACCAGAAAGAGTCGCAAGGGCAGGGGTCCGAAAACAAGATGCTAAGGGGCCATCCACACAGAGATGAATTCAAGCATAGCTGCACAAGTTTTTAGTCATGCAGGAGTTTCCTTATAAATTTCATAAACGCTGACATCACAGCCCCATCTCCCGCTTCAACCACATGCGTGAACTTTCACAACAACAGAAACAATGGCGTAATACGGTGTTGAGTTTGTGCTGCAGGAGCTCCAGAGCTTGTTTTGAATTTAACAACAAAATCTTCTGCTCCTCTATGACCACAGTGAGCAACAAGAAGACGCGGAGAACAGCATAGGCCATTTCCCATTATGTCTTGGTGTAGGTCTGCAGCAGCGTCACAGTGCCTCTTACAGGCCTGGCATATGTACTACAGGGTTTTTAATGATTTCGTTTGGATGGACACATTTCTTGAATTGATGGTGTCTTCACAGAAAACGTTTTCATCTCTGTGTGGACAGGGCCTAACTTGGCAACACTGCTTGGTGCTGTGACGCTCTAAAGCAGTTTTAAGGGTCACATTAGACCCTCCTCAGCTTACCATCTGGTCCTCATTTCATCAGATTATGAAAATGTGAAGGGGGAACATTTTGTTGTGGGTTCAAGGGTATTTTTTGCCTTTATATCCTTACAGGAAGTATTGCAGCCACCTTAACATTCAGAATCACAACTATTGATTAGGAAAGACTTCATGTTCGATCGATTTTAAAGAAATCCACCTGTTAGCCATTTTTTTAATGAACACACAGCCTGAACATCTACTGCATGGGAGTCAAACCCAGTGATGAAAAAAACATGACAGCAACAGAAAGAGTTGTCAAGATGTTAAAACTGCCCCATGTGGCTGGCAGCAGTGTTGGTGACAGGGGCTGATCTCACTTTTAGAGGCTAAGAAAGCAAAACAGGTCAGAAAAAAACACACATTGTAAACTTATATATTTATTAGATTAGATTATTTCAGTTTATTCTAAAATCCGACCCCCCATTAGCATGTGCTACGAAAAACCTGGCCTTGTGTTGCTCTCAATCCAAGCTAAAAATGTTTTAGTCTGTATAAAGAAAGCTATATTTATTTGACTGATGATATAAGATTGAGTTCATATTTTTCTATATTGAAGGGTCAGAGCTGTCTTTCTGACAAGGACTTTTTTCTGAAGGTACCTTTGATTTCAGAAAAATGCCTACAGGAAGTGAACTCAACACTATTTTCTTCACATCCTCTCCAAGAAGCAAAAATGTTTCCAATAATTTCAGAGGGATTTCAGCCATGGCAATAACAGGGCACAGACAGCAGGGACCCAGAGGGACATTATCCCACTGCTTGTCTTCTGATGGAGAGTTAGAGAAACATGTACATTTTTTAATATCCAGCTCGAGTGTGTCAGAGATGGATTTTAATCTGTCTTGAGCACTTCTTGGATGCATTCTCACCTTCATTTTTCAAGCTTGAGTTGCTATCAGATCCACCCAAGACACATACAATGACTAAGTGAGAATGGGTTCAAAAATTTAGCATATCTATAGAGCGGAGACATATGCTCCAAGGGAGCTGTGACCGAGGCTCTGGCACGCGATGCAGCCACATGCAGTGAGTGTCTGCAGGAACAAAAAGGCTGTGGCACACACAATAACAAAAATGTATTCCAGTATCTCATATTCTGTTTATTCCAACAATCAGACACTCACCCAAAATCAGGAGTGAGAGAAGTCCTTCACAAAAGTTAGCAGCAAAAATAGCAGCAGCAGCAGCAATGCAGAAAAATAAAGACAGGGGGCAGCACCAACAAGTGACAGATGCCTGTCGTCACACCGCAAGGATGAGGGGCAGAAAGATAGTTAATCCTTAAAATATTTGGTTATATCAACGCAAAAAACACTAAAAACACCTCTCTAAGGACAATAAAAAACACGTCATCACATTCTCATTGGGTCTTAAGTCATAAAAAACACAATAAAACTAATACTTGAAATCTATTGGGTCACACACTCCTCCTAAACCCCTCTATTAACACATCCCTGATGACATATACCTGATGTCATACCCCCTGATATCACAGCCTCCTAAACCCCTCCTACTAGACTCCACACCTGTCGTGTGTCACATGACACATGATTTATGGTTTTATGACCCCCCCCTGGAATGTGTCAGAAATATCCTACTGACTTGCATCGTATGTAGAACCATCTGTGTGTCATCTGAAAGATCAACTTGACAGATTGTATCACCATTGAGAGGGAGTGTTGGAAATATAGTTATGGCTCTGGTTGACAGTGTATGGTACACTAGGTCAGTAGCCTGATCAGGGATCAATGCTTTAGGCATTTTATCGACCACTTGAATTCTCAATTCGAAATCATGAAATGCAGTGCTGATGAACCAGCCCAGTGGGGTGGATTTTGGAATCAAAATGTCTTCTCCAGTGTTACTTTGTACCAACAGGTATGCGAATCTGGAACGAAGTTCCATGAGAGGGGTGGCTGGAGTAAGCAGTCCAAGTTCAAGAAAGGTCAATGATGGTTGAAAGAACGCTTGAGTATGTGAAAGGTACTGTCCACGTTGCATGTTTACATGTATGGGGACCTCTGTGGTCTTTGCCGGTATTACAATGTGTTGTTCGTTTATGATCTGATATGCTCCAGGAATAGTCTGTCCTGAATTGATGTTGTCGGGGTCAAGGGTGATGCTTTTGTCATTGACCCCTGTTAGTGACCATAACACATTATTAATGGTGTCGACTTGGACAGCAAGTCGAACAAGTATGTCACTCCCAACATAAGCGGAGTGTGGCAAATCGGGCACCACCAGGAAGTTGTGTATTAACTCCCTGTGGTTCCATCGTACTTTTAGAGCACAAACTCCTTCTGCGACCATGGTGTTGCTAGGAAGCGGATCCATGGGAGATGTTTTCTGGCTGCACTGAACGTGTGGGCTGTTAGTTGACAATAAGTCATATAGCTTACGACTGGTTGCAGATTTGTCAGCCCAAAGAGCTAGAGCAACATCTCCAATGTGTGTATTCTCAAGCAATATACCGTTTTTAACTCACAGTTCTGGCTTGGTTGAGGAGACCTCCTCATTAAATTTGCACAGGAAAGTTTCTCTTTGTGTGACAGAGTCATTCAAGGACTCAGGATCTGGCCCTGAGATATCGTTCGATGAACTTGTTTGTTCTCTTGACTCAGCTGGTGTGTTCTCCAATGGCCCTTGCGTTAAAGCATAACACTGCGTTGGGTTGGAGGGAGTAGGAAACAGAGGCAGAGGGTTGCGGACTTGTGCCCATATTTTCAGGCGTTTGTAGTCAATCATTGGCTCGAATCGTTTCAAGAGGTCTTGTCCGATGAGGAAAGAGATGGACTTGAGAGTTGATATATAGACTGGGTGTACAAGAGTCATTGGTCCTACAGTTATGTTGAGCATGGTCATTGCTGTTAGGGTTGTACTATCAAGAGCGTATGGTCGCACTTCCATTGTACAAGGTTGCAGCCTTAGGTCTTTGTTTGATTGGCGCACCATACTGCGCAAGGAGTTGTAAAGCGATGAAGACATTAAAGTGATGTCTGCGGCAATGTCAAGGAGTGCTTCATGTCTGAACTCGTGTTCAAGAGTGGCATTGAAGTAAAATTTCTGTGCCACGCCTTTCTCTGTGAGGTTGCACAAGAATCGGAGGAAGGGTGGTTCAACTTGAATAAGAGGAGCTTCCTCACTGGCAGGTCCTTCTGCTGAGTCAGTTTGAACCACAAGGATTAGTAAGTGGCATTTCTTGTGAAGGGTTGTTGGAAGATTCAAGAACAGCGATTAAATCTTCAGTCAGAGTGGTATCTGACTCAGGCAGTGACGCACTCTGCTCTTTTTCAATTTTGACCTGATGGACAAGAGCATTAACTGGAAGAGGGGAGTTATGTTCTACTGCGGTTATTGCGAGGAGATCTGTCTTCTGTGATTTCTCCTCTTGTAGTCTCTGAATAACTCGATTGAAGATTTCAAGCTCTTCTTCAGTTAAGGCAGGAGTCTTTAATTCCTTCTTGTCATGGTTGTTCTTTTTGATGGACTTATGGCCCTTGTGGGATTCATCCTCAGATGAGGACGAGTGAGAGGGTTTGTGTGAGTTGTTCTCTTTGTTGTAGTAAGGTTGGTGGGTTTTATCCTTTTTATGGTAGAATCCACCATTTTGGGAGTTTGAGGAGGACTGATTATTATTAAACCTCCATTGTTGTTGATCTTTGTCAGGCCGAGGACACTGTTTGTAGTCACGGTGTTTATTATCAGCACTGGGCTGCAATACTTCATGGAAATGGAAAGGA
>JBAMNC010002679.1:0-15665 GCA_037902135.1 Cetoscarus ocellatus
ATCACAAGCTGCACTGGCAGATTGTTTAAATGAAAAATCTCCATCTTTTCAGCTCAGGAGTCGAACACGCTGGATCCTATTTTGCCCGGGCTCTTGTTTCGATTACTGAGTTGAGGCACACACACACAAATACTCCCTGAAAAATAACATGCAAACAGATAAAAAAAGAGCCTAAAGCACAGCTGCAGTATTACTAAAGTTGCTTGTGTTTCAGTAAGAGGGTCACTTATGCCTTTAGTGCTGGGGAATCGGAGGGCGTTTGGAGACTAGCTGGCTAAGACAAGCATCATCTTGTCTTGTGTGCCCCCCTTTAGTCGATTATTCCGCTCGTGCCCACCCTCCTTGTGGATTTGGTGGTTGTTTTTAGTAGCATCTGCCTACAGTTTAGGGCAGTGGGGGGACAGGGCCGCCCTAGGCATGAATAAATGAATAAATAGTTCACACGAAGAAAATGTGTGACACTTGCAGGGTAAACCAAGCTCACAGCAAAGTTTTAACTATGTGGCAACACCAAGAGTCATTTATTGTTTGTTGGTCTGGCTGCTGAAAAAGCTTCATCAGGTTAGAAATGTTAATGGAATCAGTGTTTTGCATTTAGTTAAGAATACATGAATCCCATCAGGAAGCAGTGTCTTTGATGGCATGGTGCAGTTTGTAGTCCTGTAAGCCTTTGGTGTTTGAGCCATGGGTTCCCATGGTGCCTTTTGAGTGCGTTTCCCCCCCCAAAGACTTTTCTTTTTGTCAGATGTATGACTAAAATATGTCCTGTTGCTCCAATTAGTCTAAAAAACATTTCCCATTTTGTTCAACTATGTCCATTTATCCATTCAGATCTCACTTTGTGAGCTATGAAGCTGCAAGGAGCCGTCATATCAATTACAGAAATGTTCTAACATGAAGAACTTTTAAATAACAGAAATTGTGGTATTCTTTTGCAGATTAAATGAAAGAAAATGAGTTAAAAAATTAGCTGAGCTCACATATAACCATTTTCTTTGCAGAATATCTACATGGCTTAAGATACATAAAAGTAGAAACCTGCACTTTTATCAGCTATGAGAACTGAACTAAATATTGAGCTGTATTTTATTTTTGTTTTTAAAAACAGAATTAAGCTTTAGACCATGGGTCACCCACCACTGGCCTACGGACCAGTGCCCGACTGTAGATCATTTGGCACAGGGACGTAAAGAAACATAAATAATTAATTCGATTAACCTTTTTAAATAACTGAGACTGAATGGTGTTTTATTTTGAAAGGATGACTGTATCCTCACATACGCGCCTCGGTACCTTAACTGCCCCAACTTTGCACTCAGGCTCTGTCACTGCTGTGATGCATTGAAAATTACCACATAAGAAAAACTAAAGTAAACTTGTGCTCATGCACTCTTCTTTTTTACCTGTGCCCTAAACATAGCTGTAGATATATCTGACTCTGCACCATAACTAGGAAAAAGTCAAGGAACACAAGAGCGCCTTCCTGATGTGGAAGAATTCAGAATTAATAAAATACCAATCAATATTGAAAAGAAAGACCAATCAGCTCAGATTAATGACTGGTGCATAAAACACCATCAGCATTGTATGAATGGCATTTTCAATCAATTAATCAATAAATCAAATATACTATACTGTCCCACTCAGGGAAATTTGTCCTGGACTCGGGAGCTGCTCCACAAATGCCCCCATTTTAAAGCATTTTCCTTAAAAAGTGTAGCAGTATAATTAGTTACTTTGTCGACTAGTGACTTTCAGCTGACCTTGTTCCTAAATGTCATTGTTTATCAGTTAAATAAAACCAAGAGAGTTCTCATGCATGCATTTAAGTTCAATTCATTGTTTTTCAACCAAGGCCTCTGTTGAGGGATTTGAAGCTGCTTGATTTCAGCATATCAATCATCACTACCTAACAAACTTGTATTTATGGTGCAATGGAAAATGGAGGTTAAAATGATGAGGTAAATGTTGAGCTAATTAATAAGCACTTGCTTCCCAAATTTTAATCTATTTGCAGTCATTACAATCGAAGTCTACAGGATCTGTTAAACCAATTAAAAATATGTTTAATATGTTGACTTGTTGAACAAAAACAAAAATAAGTTCCTCATTTCTTTGCCTTTGAAAATAAAATGGGCATAAAACACGCCAGAAAGTTCTAAATGAAGTAGACTTTTCTTTCTAAACATGTGTTCCTGTATTCCTTTTGAAGCCAATTTATACAAAAAAATAAAAGAAAAAAGATTAAATTAAATCATATTACATAAGTCATGGTCATATATCAATTTAAACCTCAACTATGCAATCCGAAGCAGCTTGGCTCTGATATATTAATTGCAAAAATGATCAAATATGGTATTTTGTTGAAAAAAATGCTTTTAATAAACAATGGGCCCCATTATTCATGCCAAAAGCAGGTTTACTGAAGGGCATGGCACACAGCCATTTTGAGTGATATGGTGCACAGTTCCAGTGCAACACCAGGAACAGAGCGCAAAAAGGCCAGGTTACGTCCCTTGATGGGTAACATAACTTAAACTGATTCAAATGTCTTCTTACCCCCCTTAAGACAGGTGCGCCTGAATTTGTTCACTGAAGTGAGGGTGCACAAGGGAAAGCTTTAAAACCAGAAACAAAATCTTCCATTTATCAGCTCACTGTCTTATTTGAGTATCAGGAAATAAAACTGTAGTCAACTGCAACAAGGGTGAGCAACCTGTGTGTGAGATTTCAGACTTTAGGCCAGGTTTTAGATGTCTGAGGTGCAGTCATAGCTGCATCCTGAAGACAGGAAAATACCTCCTTTGTGCCTGACACCTCCTCAACTGAGAACCGTACACTCTTTCAGGGTCACAAGTTCATTTGCTGTTAAACAATGTAAGAGAATAATTATTCAGGTGAAAAATCCAACTGAGTCGCACTGAGTCAAAATGCTTTGTGCCATGAGTTCAGTAAGGCCCAAGGCTTCTTATTCTCAACACATTTAAAAGAAAAGGAGGTAAAAAGAGGCAGAACACTCCACGTAGAGCTCACTTGTCACCATTTTGTTCCGAATTTAAAAAAATCTTGTCTTCTTTTTAGAGCCTGCAACTTAAAAAACGTTTTAATATCTCTGTATAATCACATCTCCCCTCACTCTAAACCTGTATGACTGCAGGGTAGGTGAAAAGGGTCACTCCAGCTCCTCCAGGCAGTTTTGTGCATTTAGAAATGTGTCAGTCTTTCTTGTTAACAGCAAAAGCGACCTTGGGACAGAGATCAGCACCCGTGGGCTTTGGTTGGATATTACACAACTAAAAATAAAAAAGCATCTTGTCAAAAAGGGAGATAACAGTTTCAAGGGCCATGAGTCACAGGCTGTGAAATATCACCACAGACAGGGGGGCAGGTCATGTGACTTTATAGGATATGTGATGAAGTACAATGATTCCTGTTTACATTTACTGGTTACAAAAAAAAAAAAAATTTGTCATTGGTTAAATAAGGGGTAAAAAGCAACCTGCTCTCCCTGTATCAACGATAAGTCCAGAGGAGCATCAGCGAAGTCTCAGTTTTTCAATATTCATGTTAAATCCTCGTTTTCCGGTGCAGGGCAGCGGTGTCTTCGTTGATCATACTGTATGCCGATGATGCACACATTATGTCGCAGTCCATCTGAGCAGAATGTCCATTTTATCCATATGTGATGTTCATGTTAGACTGTTCATGGCATTTTATATAGGAGGCTTAACCCCAGTTCAGACCAAAGTTTTGAAACAAGACCGCTTTAGAACCACGTGAAGGACAGCTAAGGCTTTGTGAGCTAAGACATAGACTAATAAATTGAGTTGTCAGGCAACAATTTATCAAGAAGCAAAAAGCCATTTAAGGAATGTTGCAAGCAGACAATGACAATGAATGTTGGTGTTTTGAAAAGCATACGTACATTTTGGAAATCTTATTATTGACCCTATTTCAGTCTCTTCAAGACACAAAAATACATTTATGATACATGTGTTTTGTAACAGAGGACTGTTATTGGCCACCTGACCAAATTTCAGTGTTGAAAACTTTGCTGTGTATGTTAAATTATGTTCCAAAATCATAAAAAAATAAGTCAGTTGCTTTGCTATTGGTGGTTGTGTCTTCTTTACTGAAGGAACTGCTCACTCACAGGATAAATGACCCTTGTTTAATTTATGAAAAGGCAGAAACTTGAGAATTGAGGTTTATCAGTCTGCTTCACTGGACCTTTAAGTCCAGTATGTTTGAGCCGCAAGACATTTCCTCATCATGGTGAAGTTTCTGTCTGATTTGAAGTTTTGTACCTGTCCTGCATTTGTATTTCAGATATCTAAGTTTAAGAGCATGGGAATGTGTAACCCTCTGCAGTAGTTTTCAATCCAGACATCTAAGTGTTTTAGGTAGCTCCTGCTAAATAAACCCCATTTTTTAATAATGCTCCTTTAGATTAAAAGTCTTATATGAAATTAGGCAGAGGGGAACATCAATTTTACAAAACTGAGTCGAAAAATGTGGACCCACTAAGTTTAACAGAGCACTATCAAGGTGTAGGCTAAGTTCACACTGCAGACAACGTTGGCCCAAATCCAACATTTTTGCCCATATGTGATCCATATCAATTTTTTTAACAGTCTGTGTTCCTAAATCAAATACATATCTGATGTTTCTTGAAGCGTCCTCACTCCGAACGGTCACGAACATTTGGATGGTTCATATTGAAGTATGATGGCTGTCACATTTGTACTGTAATGTGGACAATCATGCAAAAAAAACGGTTTCAACAAAAAATCAGAATTGAGCATTAGGACCTGCAGTGTTAATGTACCCTTAGAGACTTCTACAATATTTACTGTGAAAGACAGCTTTGCTTCATCCCCCTGGACTCAAAGAAAGACAGAGAACAAAACA
The DNA here is from genome assembly GCA_037902135.1 of Cetoscarus ocellatus. NCBI lineage: Eukaryota > Metazoa > Chordata > Actinopteri > Labriformes > Labridae > Cetoscarus > Cetoscarus ocellatus. The sequence continues at coordinate 4,912 of JBAMNC010002679.1, forward strand.
CACCTTAAGCAGGTTAAAATGTTTAATCCTGCAGCCTGACACCAAGATGAACCATTCCAGCATAAGGTCTGATCCATGAAATATCAACACTTGGAGTTGCTGCGGCGCTATGACAGAGGTTCAAGTCTCAACTTTAGAGTTTCTTGATCTTAATTGTACAAATCTCTCTTGCACTGTGGCTTGTAGGTTGAGCAAATTTACCCAATATTGCACATAAATTCCCATTTCCGGTCCCAGGATGATGGAACAAATAGAATGCCAAATAACACGTTGCATTAGGCCATGTCGCTCATTGCAGTCGTACTGTTAAGCATAATGAAGCAGGGTTGTATTTGGAGCCTTATTACATCACTGAGAACCCTGTTTGGTCCAGCTAAAGAAAACTAGAGCTGAAAGAGGTGTAAAACCTGTTTTGAAGTAATTTTGATCCTACATATAAAGTGTGTTTGGATCCAAATATTTGATTTTTCTTAGAGGGTCTTTAACTCAGCTTTTCATAAATAAACTCTTTAGCCTGGTAGATGTCTGTCCCCATCATCGCTGAGCAGGTAAGCATAGACAAGGTGTATACAACCTGTACAATGCATTTGAATTTACAGATGAAACAGCAGCATTTTTCAGTCTTTTTTTTTTTGTAGTTAACACATGTTTGGAGAAAAAAATCATTTTTGGGTTTGTTTATCCTGCAGTGAGTGATTTAGCAGCCACGGTTGAAGTTTCAGCTCATCTTGTTGTAAATCTTTGGTCTGAATTGGGTTTTGATTTTAAAATCTAACTATAAAATCGTTTCAGACAGCAGCAGCAGTCATTTTTCCTTTTTTATAACAAACTGTCTGAGCAGAGCAGGATCATTTAGTGATGAGAAAGAGTTGAATAAATATGTAAGGCATCAGACAAACAGCATGGAAGTTAAATATGTGGTGCGTTGTGGATTTCTGTTCCATACTCAATTCTGAGTGTGTATGTGTGTATGTGTTAGTACTCTTCTCTGCGTGTGTGTGTGTGTGTGTGTGCCACGCTGAAGGATGGTCCGCCCCTCCCTCAATTGTCTTCCTGGTCTCCACTTCGCCGGCCTCTTTGGCACTTATCTAGCGTCTTGTGGTAGGCGCGGGCGATCATCGAGCTTGGTGATTTGCGTTGTGGCGGGAACGAGACCTTTCCAGGACTGCGCGGCGGTTGTCTATTCAAAAAAAAAAAAAGGAGAGGAAAAAGGAAAGAAAATAAGAGAGTTAGACTGAGAATGAACAAGAAAGTGTTGTTACACTGATCCACGCTGGCACACAGGAGCTGGACTTAATGAAAGACTGTATGGAGAAACCTAAGGGAGGCAGAGAAAAAAGAAGACGGAACAACGTGAAGCAAATCCAGGCTGATTGAGAGGCGAGCAGCAGGGGAGGACAGAGAAACAGAGGAAGCTGCTGGAGCCGAGGTGCTTGTGTCTGGTGTCATAGTAACTCCATTCAGCTCCTGAACCGAGCTTCCACTCAAGAGCTCCTCAGCTGCTCTCACATCGCATTCAGCATACACACAAAAGGCAAAGTAAATGCACACATGCAGGCGCACGCACAAACAGTAGGTTAGGGAATAATAGGACAGCATTTACAGTACCTAAAGAACCCTAAGAGCAATGGACATGGACTGAATGAACTGCCTGTGATATAGGGTACTGTTTAGAAGGACATTTAAGGATGCCAGGTTTTAAAAATCAATCTAAACACAACAGAAATGACACAAAAAACAAAGAATAAAAGAAAAAAGATACAAAATGAGAGACAGTTCTGAAGGGTTAAAGGTATACGTGCATACAGCACATAAGGAACATGAAAGTGTATTGGACAAGAACTTAGGGTATGTCTTAGTCACAGTGAAATATTGTGAAGAAACCCTCTGATGCTATTAATCATTGCATTTTGTATATCCCCAAAAAGTACCCCGCAATATGCTGTATGAGATTTTTCAGAAAGACATGGTACAAACCAATAAAATTACTGGATAATAAGCCCCCCTTTAGCTCCTCTACACTCTACACTGAATGTATTTGGCTGACATGCCAGAATGAGAAGCTTTGGGTTTCATACCACGCGCATGGGTGTCCTATGTTGCGGTTGCATCTCACTACTGCTACAGATCAATTTCTCAAATCAACTCACCTTAATAATGAGCTTCAGTAGGAAGTTTAAGACTAAGTCACACATCAATGTCTATTAGCTGACATTAAGCAATGTTGAGAAATCATCAGAATTTTGTTGAAAGTATTTTTGCTTTGTTTAACGCAGGTCGATGTATCAAAAGTGGAGGGAACATTTTGCTGGTGGAGTACGACATTTCCCTACACCCCATGACTAATTGTAGACAGATTTTTAGCATTCACTGATGTATGTACATGTAACGCATGGGTAGCCTTTTGAACTTAGGGGAACTTTGGCCTTGGTGCTGATGTACGCTCCAAGCAAGCTCGGTCTGCCTAATCAGCATCCATTAAAGCAGGAAGCAGCAAAAGCCACAAGTGTGACAACAGCAGGAGGGGACTTTTGTTACAGAGGTTGGCAAAGATGCTACCAGCCGCAGTTGCAGTTTTGTCAGATCTGGATCGCATTTCTTTATTGAAGAAAAAAAACAACAACACTGGAGGTACTTCACTATAGAAAATATATTTTTTTGCCAATTCCAACAGTTTTTGGTGAGAGATTGTATAAAGTAGCGTATGTTTTTTGACTTACATTGCGTCAGAAGCACCCACCTACTACAACATCTGATAGCACTGAATGGGATTGACGAAATGATCAGCTAGTGACCAGCTGGTTCCTAAACACAATTATCTAAGTTGATAGTGTTTGACAAATAAGGTAGCAATGACAAAGTGAGCTGATGGTTACAAAATGGCAAAACCTTTTTGACAATCTCCCCTAAAATTCAGACTGTCATACTGCATGCCTAAGGAAAACAGGCAAGCAATGAGATGTCCTTTGACCTTGTAAAATGTGACCTAGATTTTCCTCAATAATAGCGAAAAGACCTGAATATCAGCAGTTCCTCCTGAAAGTAGGCTGCATGAGTATAACATAGTAGCGGACAATGAAACATAGTCTGGACCTCACCTGTGTTTCTTAACAAGGAAGTAAAAACAAGTCAAATGGTCTTACTTAAGAGGCTGATTGGTTGTTAAACACTGTAAGAAAGCAGATAAAGCCCAAATAAAACAGAGTATTCATGTGCCTTTTACTTTCTGGCAGTGACACCATTAAAAAGCATTATGCAATAGATAATGAGGCTGAATTAAAATAGATCCTGGCTCGAAAATTTAGGGTGTGTCTAACAAGTGAGTGTTTCCCATGGCCTGACAGTCAGTGACACACCCAAGACTGGCAAGTATTTCGGCATAAATGTGTCACTGTAAAGAACAAAAGACTCATGTGAGGTCAATGGAGGAAGCTTGTATCTCTGTACACGACAAGCAGGAGTCTTATAATAATGAAATAGTCAAGAGAATGGAATCTTTCGAGCAGCTTTCATACAAAGTAAGCAGTTTATCCTAAAAGCCACTCCTGTTTCTAATCCACACTTGTGCTAATGCTCCTTGCCAACAGAATCAACTCCACTGCAAAGGGGATGTGATTTAACCGGGCAGCTTGAGGAGGAGATTACACTATTTGCTAATTTCCTAATGATAAAACCTTGTCTGGGTGGCAGGGAGACAGGAAATCAATTTATGGGAAACATTAGCAATAAATGGATATTAGGTAAACGCTCAAAGATATCAGGTCGCCCTGACGCATGCTGGCATTCACGTTTGTTAATGAAAACAACCAAAACTGGTTTTGGAAAATTGTAACCTCAGACATTATCAACTTTACGAATGCTAAAAAGAATGTTTCAGCCGCTTCAGGGAAAAAAAAACACAAATAAAGGACAAACTGCCTTGTCCCTCATTTTGAGTACTTTAAATTTTAAATCAGTTATGTAATCATCCATAAAACAGTAAAAGATGTCAAATTAGCTCAGAAAAATAGACTTAGAAGTGCAACAATGACAAAAAAAAGCATGTGATGTATTGATCAAAACTAAATGATGCAGGGTTTTGGCAGCATACAGTGATAATGGTGTCTCAGCTTGGTGTCATAATCCCCTGAGTGGATAGATTTCCTTCAACCAGCTGAAAAATTGATAAACTGGCTTTCAGCCCCTCTCCTTACAGATGATCTATGAGGTATCAATTAGGAGACACAGGATAACACACTCAAACACACCTGCTCAATGCAGTGCAGCAAGATTGACCTACATAAACTAGACTGATCATCTATGACTATTTTGTTTCGCACTTCTCGTCCCAAATCCTCCTTTATCATCCAGTCACACCAACTTTGACGTCTTATGTTTAGTATAGTTACATGAGAAGCTCATGAAAACAAAGCACGAGAGCACAAACATCTGCCAAGGCATTTCTGACACTGTTAGCTCAGTTATTAGCAAAAACAAGGAAAACTACTCTATCTTGCAATGTTAAAAAATCCATTTAAAAATTCCTGGAACTGAATCCAGATTCAGATTTATGAAAATATGTTGAGAATTGTTGGGATTTTTAGCAAAATTGTAGATAACTGCCCTATCTTGCAATGTTAACAAATCATTAAAAAAAATCTTGAATCTGCATGTGGATTTGGATCAATCATCAAATCAAATCCCTTCTTCCTGCTCACAGACAGATGGACAGACAGACAAACAAGCAAATATGCAAACACACCAACACAGGTAAAAACATAACCTCCTCGGTGGAGGTAATAAAGACGCAAAGATAGCACATTATATTTGTAAATTCTTTTGAAGTAAAACATCCAAAATGGTAGTCCAAGATACTTACTTAAATGACATATCATGTCCCCTGACGTCTACTCGGTGTTAGAAAAAAAGGGTAAAGTAACACAGTGATAAACATTCACATGACCCAATGATTTTTTATGTTGTGGGTATTAACCTCAAAATATGCGCTATTCTCTGGAGTAAAGATGATAAAAATCGTATCTTTTTGCTGTATTCAATTAAATTGTGATGTAATGGATTGAAAATCATTGTGTTCTGTTTTAATTCACATTTTACACAACATACCAATTTTTTACAACTAGGTTAAATACTGAATGTATTTTAGTTTTAACTTTCAAATGGTCTGTCAAACTTATATTTAATCCATTTGACATCTATGTAATGAAAAGTCATAAGCACCACAGACACACCTTGACTGAGGAAGGACTGGTTGGGGGGTCTCATTATGTATGGTTTAACCCCTTGGGTATCAATCTATTGTTTTATGTGGTATGTATGTTTTCTGTTTGTTTTTTTTTATTTTTTCAAGTTAACTATATATTTTTGTTATTACTTATTTGCATTGTGTTTGTTTAACATGATGTGATGTCGATATTAATATGATTGAGTAAATGTCAAAATCTAAACTGCAAATCCAAAGAAGAATAGCTCCAAATATATGCTGAAGCCAATGGAGAGCAAATCAACAAACTGTATGTTTAAATGGTTCATGTTATATAAAGTATATGAGGGGACACAGAAAGCTGTAGAAATGAAACAGAAAGCACAAAGCATTTCTGGCCTTACTTAATGTGGACATGGCTGCCACCCAATGGCTGAAAACATGAATGTATACTACACTCTGCTGTGCCTTTGCATACTGGGCCCTCCAGTACCACAATGCAATAATAATCTTGTTTTCTTTATAATAATTTATCATTGTAAACTTCAGAGGCAAATGAGCTATTTTTTCAAATTATATTCTTTCAGTTCTCATTTTACTCAAAGAATCATTTTTCAACACAGCAGATTGGTACAGTAAATGAAGGTGGGGGTGTACGGGTACTCCCAAGCTTACAGCAAACAGTCTGACAGTCTGTGTAATAAGAAACCATATTATGACAAAACAGAAACAGACTGCAGACAAAGGGATCTAATGTGTTTATCTGATACCACCCCTCAAAGGTAAGCCAAAAGCTTATCATTATTTTTTTTGCTGCTGCAGTCATTTAATTACGCTGAACACAGGTGGTTAGCTCATGGTGAACACAATACTCTGTGAGGTCAACTCTAAGAAAAACCCAACAACTACACATACAAGAACACAAAAACAGAAATATTACCAGACATTTTAAGTCACTGCTGTATTGTCTATCTTAAAAACTTTGTCTTAAGTTATCTCTTGGAACAATTTTGTCGAACAATAAAAATAATTATGATACATCAAAAAATGTGCTGCCTACCTGAGGTACTGTATTGTAAAGCAGAGATCCCCAACCACTGTACGAGGCCGTGGAACAACAAAAAATAATTAATTTCATTCCCTTTTTTTGAATAACAAAGACTGAAGTGTGTTTTATTTTGAAAAGATGCTCGGATCCTTGCATATCCATTTATGTATCTTAAATGCACAGAATTTGTACTCAGGCTCTCCGTCCTTGTCACTGCTGTAATGAATGAAAAAGTACAACCAGAGATAAATTCACTGTTAAACCTTCTGCTGATGCACTCCACTGATCTTTGGATGTGTCTGTAAATATGTTTGACCCTGCACATTGTGTGTTACTGGAGGACAGTCGTGGCACAGGAGAGGATTTGAGGATTTGATTCAGACATAAGAACTCATAAAATACCCGTCAATAATCAATAGAAACATCAGATCAGCACAGATAGATGACTGATGGTTAAAACACACACATTCAGTATGATATGAACCCCTTGTTTTTACAGCATTTGCCTCAATGCTCAGAAGGTGGAGAGGTTTTATTAGTTACCAAGTCAAAGGGTGACTTCAGCAAGCTAAGTTCCAAAATATCACTGATATACAGCTGATAAAAACAGAATGGGTCCTCATGAATGCCCCATGAAGACCAGTCTTCAGCTATATTGTCTTACATTACACGGTACAAAAAGGTTGGGGAACACTGTTCTTAAGTCTTATATGCTTTGTTTTCTTATTTTTGGTTTTAATTTAACCATTTTTAATAAACTTTTGGGTTTTTTTGTGAATTTGTTCTTTTTTTGGTCTTTATTACAGGAAAAATGAGGAGGAAGACCAACAAGCATCCAAAAGCCAAGTAGTTGTTTTTTTATACATTATTGATGTCAGTATTAACATGTTCCTGTTCCCTAGGTTAAAGGTTGCAACATGTCGTGTCTATCAACTACAAATCTTAAAATATCTGCCGGCCCGGGTTCGAATCCAGCCTGTGGCCAGTTTGCGGGGTGTCCTCCCCTGCTCTCTCCCGCCCCCACTTCATGGGCCTCTCCACTGTTTCTTTGAATACACGTCATATATATGAGTATCTTTATAGTGTACTGCTGATACTGTTATGGAGCAAAGACATACAAAAAAATAAACCTGCTAGGCAAAGTCAGATGGGCCCCGCCCTCCTCAAAGTACAGTATCATTCTGTGTGTGACACTGGTAAACATACCAACCCTATCAACAAGGGTTCACTGTGACAGCAGAGGGGGAGAGATGATATTAGAAGTGACACGCAGGATGTGACAACAATTAAGCTTATTTCAATTACAAAGAAAGTTAAATATGCCACTGCAACTTTTTTAGACAACTTACATGCAGCTTTATTCTGCCTCATTTTCACAGTAAGAGAAATACAATCTGTTATCTGATACTGGTATTGGATGAGAGCAGTACATAAGTAGATTTCCAAAGCCCAGATAATAGATCATTTTAATGCTTGTAAATTGAATTAGGCCCATCACTACATCATCCCTCTTTCTCTTTCTTTCTACATCTCCAGACTCTCTCAAGATGTAAAGTTGCTGTAAGAGGTACAATTCAGGAGCCTGTATTATGTGTTTTCAAGTTTAACATGCCCCTATGTGCGTTTAACATGTCTCCTCCATGTTTTCTGTAGAGAAACCAAAATGACTTCTCACTTAAAATTGCCTCTGCATGACAGATGAGTTCAGTGCTTAAGACAAATTTTTCACAGCATCTGGACATCTCCCCCTCCCCTTTTTACAGTACTGGAAGGTGCATCGTCTGTAGAGAAACCAAAACCACCTCTAACATGAAACCATCTGAATCACCCCACAAATAAACCTACCAGTGTGATGTCATACTGTTGTTTTCTAAGCAGTTTAAGCCCATTGGCTTCTTGAAAAGAATAGCTTTTTATTAACAATGATAAGATATAAAAAGAACTGTGATGTACATTTTAAGACGTAGTGGGGAGTGTAGCCCAGTGCAGAGCAAAGACAGTAGAATGAGTTCAGAATAGGTCACTCAACCAACAAGAGCAAACTGGGCCCACGTGGGGAAAGGAGCCTTTGAGTGGCCAGAGCTCCTACAGAGAGTTTCAGACAGACAGACGGAGAATACAGCTAGAGCAGGGGTGCTCAGTATATGAAAAGTAGAATGTATTCTGAACACTGGTGACTGTGAACATACCTCAGTCATAAAGGCAGTTTGCTTATTTTCCTTAATTTTCTCAGAAGGAAGGATGTAAAGAGCCAACCGTTCTTTACATCCCAAACAGTGCTTAAACCCCTCCTTTATACAAATGTCCTTCAAATAGTGGGGCACCCCAGGGTTGCAATGGGGCAGTGGGCAACAAAACTGAAAGCCACTGGTTTATACTGTTACAAAACTTGCACACATACAGGCATAACAACTTGCATGGGTATATGTGGCCTCTTAAGGGACTTGTACCTGGAATATTTTATCTCAGCAAGGGTAGAAGTTTGCACCTGCTTGAAGTATTTATGCTCAGCTAAGCTAACAGTTTCCTGGGTGTGGCGGCAGACAAATGTAAGACTATCATCAAATGCTTCACCCATCACTTAGCAGGAAAGAGAACAAGGATATTTACCAAACCATTCACTAAGCTTTTAATACAGCAATCATGCAAAACACGCTCATGTACCACATGTGGATCTGAGTGTGTTGCTCTAGATCTAGAAATCAGATCTTATTATAACCACCTATAAATAGTGCTGTTGGTTCTGGGTCACTCTCACATACAAGATTTTCTGCTTTTTAAAATGGCCTGTCTCTTAATAGTCATCAAGATCAGATGAATGTAGGACAGATCTACTCAATAATGATTCTGCTTGTGTACAGATTACTCCCTGAAATCTAATTAAAAGTATGGTGGGGCATAGGTATTAGATCAAGAGAAACACATATGGAGTACATGACAAATTCAAAATGGCTAAAGTCTGTGAATTCAATTACATTTTTGACTACTGATGGCCTCATCATACACAATATGGTCAAGATACCAAGGTTGTTTTCACAAAATGTGTTTCTAGACAATATGATCTCTAAAATTTTAATTACATGTAGGGTATCAAAAGCACCAAAAGTTTTTCAAACTTCTGTAAATTTTTTACCCTTGGTGTGAACAAAAGAGGCAGCACTGTCTAAATGGCCATATATACTTTTGGTACCAATTAAAACAGTGTGCAGGACTTTGCCCTCAACTTTGGTGATTTAAAACAAGGGAATTACCTAGTACTGGGTGTCTACAACATCTACCATGTTACCAGCGTAACAAAATAGGTGTTAACACTATCTGATTTCTGCTTACATCCAAGTCTAAAACTCTAAAATCATGACAACCCTGCAAAGTACAAACAGTAAAAGAATTCCTGCACAATTCACGTCTTAAATGTCGTAACTGCAGCGTCTAGGCTGTCATGAGATGATTGTGTGTTAATGTGTGTACAACACTCACACTCATGAAGCACAAAAACAGGTAATCTTCACACAATAACAAGTTGTAGGTGGGCTTTTGTGTACTAAATTTCTATTAAGAAATCGGTGCCATGCATTTTTAAGTTTCATTTGTAAATGCAACAACAATAGTCTAGGAATGTTACAACAATCTGGGCTAAGGCTTAACTTTCGAAACAAGCAGGCTAACTCAGTAAACATCCTGAAACAACTGAGAAAATCTCCTTAAAAACCCAAACACCTCAAACATTTGGGTTATTCAGTGACTCAGTCTAATCTGTTTACCATTCTTGTAAGGATTAATCTAATGACGTCTGTTCAAACGAAATGATAAATGATGCCATAAAAGGTCAATTATTCTGCCTTCGGTAATCTACACATTGTTGTACAAATTACTTTTTGTGTTAGAGTCATAATGAACACCTTCATCATCTGGAGGGCCGTTCACAAGGAAAAACACATTACCTCAAAACCACCCTCTTTCAGATGTTTAGGGCGCTGCTCTTCTCACAACCATTCTGGATAGCATGACAGCATGTGGCAATGTTTTCTTTTAGCTCTGCCATAGATTAGAAAAGTGTAATTTGTTGATGGTGCAAACATGACAAAAGCCAGGCAATAATTATGTAAAAACAGAGCTTTAATAACAAATAAGAAATCTGACAATTTGTGTGTTAAGTTTCAATTAACAGTAAGAGACAAATTTCCTGTAGCTGGCTATGCAGGATGTCTGCACCCCCCCTTTTTTTTCCAATACATTAACTAATTTATTATTTATAATTATACTTCATTTTATTCATCCTAATTTTTTTTCTTTCTTTCTTTCTTTCTTTCCTTCTTTCTTTCTTTTTTTCTCACTATTATGACTAATGTTAATTATTTTTCATGAAGAGTCCTTAAGAGTCCTATGTCAGGAATGTAATATATTTTAAAAATGAAACTTAAAAATTACAAAAAAAAAAGAAAAAAAAACATATGAGACAAGTAAAAAAAGTATGAAGTCAGCTGTCTGACATTCAAAATTCATGAT
>JBAMNC010002680.1:0-14840 GCA_037902135.1 Cetoscarus ocellatus
GGAGAAGAGTGCAACATAAGATGATCAGGTCATAAGAGAGCATCTCTGCCCATACTGTTCCATAATTACAGTTTCTTAGTCCCTCCATACATACCTAACTTTATCATCTGACCACATTTTTTAATGTCAACAAAGCGCAGACAAAGTGTGACATGATATCCTGTACAGTCATTGTTTCTCCACAAAACCTATTTCCTTAGCAAAAAGTTGACTTTTCCTTTTTCAGATACACTAACAAATCCATCCCATCCAAGCGTAAAAACTGTTTGTGTGAATTTTCAACCTTTTTTGGAATATCTGGCGTTTTTATCAATGTCTATTTTTGAAAATGTGAATAAAAATAGGTGGATGGAAACCCACTTATTGTGGTTCTACACGCTAGCACATTAGTGCAGGTGATATCAAATAGTTAATTCTCTGAAACAAGAGTTACAAGGTATTATAAATAAATTAAAAAATACAGTAATTCATTAATGTGAAAAATAAGAAATTTACTCTTACTTTTACTTTTATGTAAAGTAAATTTAAAAGCATGTACTCTTGGATACTTAAGTACCTTTAAAAGCAATTACTTCTTTACTCTAAGTAACATGTAGACTGAGCTACTTTTACTTGTAAAGGAGTAAATTTTGACCTGTAGTATTTTTACTCTCAAGTACTGGGTTCGAGTACTCTGTCCATCTCTGTGTATACCTCCTAGCTCAACCAGCCCGTCCGCCTCCCTGGGACGGCACCAGAGCTCAGAGTAAAAATCTTGTGCTGCGTTTGTGTGAAACGGTCGGTGTGGGAGTGAAACATTAATCACAGCTGCTCACTGTGTGTTGGCTCGTCTGTGTTGTGTCTGCAGACGGCTCAGTCTTCTGATTACAGTCATCACAGCTCTTATTGTGCAATTACATTAAGTCAAAGAGAGTGGGCAGTGAACTCTTTAAACACGTTTTCACATCAGAGATGGAGAGAGATGAGGCAGAAGGTTCCTGATGACTGAGGGCCAAATAATGTCTAGATTTATGTATGGTAAAACTCCAAATTTTAACTTCAAAATGCTTCCCAATGAAGGAACGCAGTGATGGAAAACCCTGAACCCGAGTATAAACTTCATAAATGATGGTTTCTGTGAGTCTCAGAGGAGATGAGCAGCAGATCAGCAAACAGAGGCGCTGTGTGTGCTGAAGAAGACATTTTTTGCTGTTAGCTTCATTATTTCAGGCTCATTGAATTATCTCCATGTCTAATTGGGTTAATTTAAGCAGTTATGATCGTTTTTTTTTATTAATTGAGGGCAAAAACTTTCAAAGTTAAGTGTGTGAGGAGCTGAAGCAGCACTGACTCACTGCACGGTCGTGACTGCAGCATCCTGGGAAAAGGGCTTTTCATTAATTACTGATATGTGTATGAATTTATAGTCCGTCCAAAAGTCTGTGACAGTTTGAGCCCATTAAGTCCAAAGAGGATTTTTGAAGTTCGACACCGATGTTTGAGAAAACCATGGTTTTCTGTCTCCTCCCTGAGGGCATCATCAACCTTGTGCATCTTGATGGCACTTTCAGGTCTGTAAAAGATCTGCATACTTTTCTCCCTTCTCTTGATGAGTAAAAAGGTCTGTTATTTTCACTCTGAGGTGTGTCAGTGACTCCGACCTGATTTTAACCCTTGGATGCATAATTGGGGTCAAAAATGACCCCAGTGGTTGTTTTTTTGCAATATCTTTGTCATTTAAATTTCTTATCATTTAATCTTCCATGTATTCCTCAAACAAGTTGTCTTTGACATGAGGCCATTTGGATTTGTATCTAATTGTTATATTTTTTAAGTAATTGCATTTTTTGTACCAGTACCACACTTTTCCATATGTGGGGTCAAAAATGACCCCAAGCATTTTCTATGGCATTTCAAAGTTTAACCCTGGGAAACTTTGTTTTTTATCAACTGTCACTGTCAGGTTTACATTTACTGTCGACTCACACATCTTTTGCCAGCAGTCTCACAACCCTAAAGATTATTTTTACACAGCAGCATACCCAGAGCTGACAACTCTCATGCATTGGCCATGAGACTGATGCATTTGATTGGCTTCACACGCTCTCACTACACACCCCAAATTTCTGAAAAATGTTCTTTCTATGTCCACTTTTTAAAGGTTTATGGCTAAAAACAGGTATGAATACTTGAATACTGAAATTATCTGTGATCTACCTGTTGAGTCTGAGAAAAGACACTACATTTTTGTTATCAAAATGGGCCTTAGAAATGCAACAATTTTCCCTAAATGTACCTAAATTTGCCAAAATGTAGCATACAAATGCCGCAATGTATTCAAAATGTACGTACATTTGCCAAATTGTGGCCACAAAACTTCCAAAATTTCTTTAGATGTGGCCAAAAATTCTGCATTTTGACTAAATGTGCCCAAAAATACCACAAATTTCTTAAAATGTGCCTTAAATAATGTTTTTTTTCTAAAATGTGTCTAAATATGCCAAAATGTGTCTATAAATACTACAGTTTTTTTTTCAAAAAGTGGCCAAAATGCCACATTTAAAAAAATAAAAGTGCCTAAATTTGGCAAAATGTGGCTAAAAATGCAACAATTTTTTTTTTCGAAATGTACCTACATTTGCCAAAAATTGGCCACAAAATTTCTTTAGATGTGGCCAAAAATTCTGCATTTTGACTAAATGTGGCCAAAAATACCACAAATTTCTTAAAATGTGCCTAAACATTCCAAAATGTGCCTTATAATGTTTTTTTTTTTTCAAAATGGGCCAAAAATGCCACCATTTTTTCTAAATGTACCTACATTTGCCAAAATTTGGCCACAAAATGCATTTTTTTTAGATGTGGCCAAATCTGGTGCATTTCGACTAAATGTGGCCATAAATGCAAAAAATCTTCTTAAAATGTGCCTTGAAAATGCAAAAAATGAACAAAAAGCATGAAATGAAATGTGCCCTAAATATGGCCAAAATGCATCTGCATGCTCAGAATGAGCCAAAATGTGCCAAAACACACCAAAAGTGTAGAAAATGTTTTCAGAAAGTACTAAAACAACCTTATGCAGCAACATTTTGATTCATAGTTCTGTGTGCCAATCAAAAAGAAAGACATTTCTTACATTTACAGCTTAAAACAGATTAATTCTAATTGGGGGTCATTTTTGACCCCACTCATGGAAGAGTGTAGGTATTGGTAAGTCATGCATCTAAGGGTTAAGAAATCTGAAAAAAATTCCCAACTCTTTGAAGAAAACCTGCAGATTTTGGAAAGTAAAAAAAACTAAACTAAAGCGCGCTCTTTGGAAAAAAAATGTGAGCTGAAATCAACCCACCATGTGTTCTGTCACATTAACCCTATTGAGTCAAGGGCATTTTGGGCCGTTTTTGCATACTTTTGCCTTTTCCTTGATAAAACACATTTAAAAAGGGTTCACCTACAAATGTTTGGTACCCTTTTTTCAGGACAACCTCAGCTATAAGACTAAACCATAATTATTTCACTTTTACATATTATAAGGTCATTTTGGAACCAAAAACCACATATAAAAAATAAAATCGGAATTGGAAAAATAAGTTTATAGATTTGTAAAAATCACAGAGATGCCCAGCTATGCATTTTTCATGTTGAAAATGTCAATATAGGTTGTCAATAAGATAATAGAATGATGAAATTGAAGTAAAATAAAGCCATATATATTTATTTTGAGCTGATATTAGGTGTTGTCTTTGTTGGGCGTTTTTGACATATTTTCATTTAGTCTTTATATCCCATATAGAAAATGTTTTTCTTAGCAATGCTTGTTATCTTTCTTTTCAGCACAACCTCAGCTATATGACCCAACAAGTTTTCCTTCACTTTGAAGTAAGATATCAATGCATTTGACCCAGAAAGAGAGAAAATAGACAAAATCAAATTTGAAAATAGACTTTTTTACAGAACAGATACAGAACAGATATACAGCGAATAACGCCAAAAATATTATCATTAATGAAATGCGCTATCGGATAATATATTGAAGGGGTTAATTATGGAAAAAGAAAACAAAATGGGTATATTACAGCAAAACATCATAATACAGTTGTAAAAAAAGTGGCAATGAATGGGGTAGAGGGGCCCACACCGATATTCTGTCAGGGGGTCCAGAATTCCTAGCAACTGCCCTGGGGATACGTCAGTGACTTCATTATCATGCATCAGTTACGTAAATAAATGTGACCATTTTACGCACATACGTGTCAATTGACTCAATAGAGTTAACGATCAGCGGCTTGGTTATGGTTGCATTATCTTTTAACCCAACAGTTTTTTGAGTGTAGCTATGTTAGCATGGACCAAATAATTTGGAAGGCCCAATCCGATTAAAAAACTTTATATTCTTTTATTATTTGATTTAGATCAGATTAGAGAAACTTTGCCCATGTGAACATAACATGAGTCCACTTCAGAACCAGCGCACTGGACACATGATGTTTGTACCGCACAAGGTTCAAGATCTGGACAAAGAACTTCACATGTCCAGGGCTGTGGTTAGTGCTGCAGCCTCACAGCAAGAAGGTCACAATTTCAACTTCAAATTGGCCTTTCTGTGTGGAGTTTGTATATCCTATCTATTTCCCCCTCGGCTGAATTTTACGTAAGGGGGGGTGGTTACGAAAAATTGCGGTTTTTGGTCACATCTGGGTAATGCCATTTTTTGCCTGTTTTGGACCTGTTGGGGTCCCAGGAAGTGCCTGCAATGATTTCTGATCGTTTTTAAGCCTCCTTTCAAAAGTTGAAATTTTCACCCCCTCGGCTGAATTTTACGTAAGGGGGGGTGGTTACGAAAAATTGCGGTTTTTGGTCACGTCTGGGTAATGCCATTTTTTGCCTGTTTTGGACCTGTTGGGGTCCCAGGAAATTCCATTCACAAACTGCTTATCTCTCAAGTTGTTGCCTCACTCTCACAGCAATGACTTACAAATTGTGCTTTTTGATACAAAGAGCTTCCCACGGACAGAAAATAGAGAGTGTAGAGGAGGTGATGGGAGGACACGACAGAAATCTAAAGGGCAACAACAGCATCGGCACAGAGCAGCGCAGACACACAAAGAGCAGACGACAGAAGCCCGAGTGGCTCATCTGAGGGGATTAATAGCTCAGAGCAGCTTGTGTCAACGTGGTGATGATGTGTCTGAACGTTTCACGCTGCTTTTATGTCCAACACCGATCCCTGAATGTCCTGGCTGAGTCAAACAGGAAAGGAATGAAAATAATTTCCTCCACTGTCTGAAACCGCTCAGCTTCCTCTAAAAAAACAGAAAGAAAAATCTGTAGATCCCAATCGCATGTCTGGAAAATCTTGGTTTTCTTTCCATTATATTGTTGAGGCCTTGGGATTCCAGTAAAAAAGGATGCACTGTCTGTGGTTCTAAGTTTCCTATGTGCCTAAAGGGGACATTTTAATATTGTTAAGCTCCCTCAGTGATATAAGTCTTGTTTTTAGGTACAAATATGCTTTTTAAAGACTTTTAGGACACGGTAAATAGGCCACTGACCATCATGACAAAAGTCAGCAGTATCCTCATCACAGAGTGAAACTGCTGTGTTTATAGATATTTATTAATCAGTGTGTAACAATTGGAGTATTTAGACATCCACAGGGATAAGTTTTGTTTTTAGGTACAAATATGCTTTATACAGACTTTAAAGGGATACTTCAACATTTTGGCAAATTGGCCCATTAACGTAATTCCTTTAGTCTAACAAAAAGGGTCCTGGGTTTTTTTTGTGGGGGCTCGGTGTCGTTTGAGCTGGGGGGTTCTGATGAGGGCTACGAGGCGGACATAATGTAAGTGAATGGTATTTTTGCTTCCCCTCGTCAAACTCATCGAATACACAATCCAACAACTCCAAAATGCTCAGGTGGACACGTTATAACCCGCACATTCAACATGCTGTAAAAAAATTAACTAATAATATTGTAACGTTACGACACTGAAGCAAATACCGGGAACTACTTTCTTGAGTACATGTCTGAGCAGAGTGACACAGCGCACACTTCAGCCAATGCCATAGTTACCTGTGCTTTCACCTGCAGTCTTATCAGCTGGACGTATGGGCCCGATGTCACCGCCGGCTGCTTGACGATACACTGCCAGGTAAGTGTGTGTGTGAGTGTATGAGAGAGAGGGAAACGAGTAGCGCTACAAGTGTGCTCCCTTGGTCGCGGTTCTGACAGGGGAAGAGTGAAAACCGGGCTGATGTGTGAGTGCAGGTTATTGTGGCAGAGGTGAGTGAGTGTACGTATGTGTGTCAGCGTGTGTGGCGGCGTGCGCGCAGCAGAGCCGCTCCGTCACAGAAAGTCACTCCGCAATGTTTAGCAAAGTAGTTCCGGCTTTGAATTATTACCTAAAACAACTAAATCTCGTAACTTTCCACTATTATTTCATAGCGTGTTGAATGTTCGGGTTATAACGTGTCCACCTGAGCGTTTTGGAGTAGTTGGATTGTGTATTTGATGAGTTTGACGAGGGGAAGCAAAAATACCGTCTGCTTACATTATGTCCGCCACAAAAAAAAAAACAAACAACCCTTTTTTTGTTAGACTTGAGGAGTTACATTAATGGGCCAACTTGTCAAAATGTTGAAGTATCTCTTTAAGAACCTTTAAATACGCTGGCGGTGAAGCTAAAACTACTTAGCCTTATCGTTACTGCTAAGTAAAACTACTGTGTTTACAAATAATTATTAATCAGTGTGTAATAGCTACAGTATTTTTTAACACGCACACTGATATAAGTATTGTTTTTAGCAAGAAATGTGCTTATGCCTTAACTGCTGCTTAGCCTAGCCTACCCGAGCATAGCAGATTACATCTAAAAAGCTGTAAATAAACACTTACCAGACTGAAACCTCCTGCTCCAGCTGTTGTGGCAAATGTTGGGATAGTTTTTCCTCCTCTCCTTCTGGTTTCAGACTCAGGGTCTGACTGGTAAGGATCATTAACAGCCATTGTTGTTCATATATCCCAGTGTTTGTATATAACTGTAGCTAATGCAGTCTGCCTTCATGTCGGAGTTACAGTCTTTCCCATTTGGTGCGTGTCCTCCGCGGAGGATACGCGCCGAGTCTATTTTTGCCGCTGCCGGAGTCAATTCGCGTCAAGTTGTGTAGAGCACATCGCACCAGGCAGGAAGTTGGGCAGTGGTACTTCCTGTAAATTTTCAAATAAAACGCTTTGCGCGGACCTGGGATTATGTTTGACTTTACTACAGGGATATCAACAGGTTGGGTCGACACTCACCATGGACGATGAGAGATTAATTTTGGAAGTGGGAAAACACCCCATTTTATACGACACTTCGGACCCTTTTTACAAGGATAACATTAAAAAAGAAGGCATGGACTGCCATTTTGAAAGTTTTTGCAGTAGAAGGTGAGTAATTAACATATAAATATGTTGTTTTGCCGGGCGTAATTCATGATCAATGAGCACGATCTCAGCAACTCCTCTGTATCCGGCCGGCAGGACGCTCTTGAGACACGCTTCTGAGCGCTCCCGGTGGAATTTAAAGCCACGCGGGGGACGGAGCAAATCCGCGGCGCGTGCGCAACGCCGACGCTACGCTTCTGGTGGAATTTCGGGGTGAGGCTTCTCAGTGTTTACACTTCAGGCCGTTTCTGACAGATAAGAGTGAAGAGAGTGAAGTGAAAAGCTGATCACGAAAACAACATGTTTCTGAATGTTACGGATTGTAATCGTAGTTTAGAAGGCATGCAAATTAGATAAATGAAACCCAAAGAAGGCCATAATATGTCCACGTTAACACAAATACACTGCAGACAGAGTGACTGCTTTGTAGCCTGAAATGTGTACTTTTTAAGCGCCATTAGATGGATCTGCCTAACCAGCAAACACTGCTGACTTGAATAATGATAAAAACTATTTATAGCAGTTTTCTTCCGTACAAAACCTTCCAGTTTGATTTGAATTTTCTGATGAGAAAGATTGACAAGAATTGATGCTAAAGTTCATCATCTTAACTTTACACTTCACTCCACTAACTGTACTTCTCTTGTTCTAAACTCATGAACTGACTTAATTACTTTGTCACTGCTAAAACCTCAGCTTATCAAAAGCTTGAGTTTTTAATGACCTATTGTTCCTACCCTTTGTTTCTTTAATCATCATTAAGTTTTAGTGACTGTCGGCTTCATGTTGACGTGAGCAGACAGACTCTGTACTGTTCCTCCTGTCTCATGTACTGAGCTGTCATCCAGAGTTCTCTTTAAAATCAAACACAGTCAACTTATTTTATCACCAAAACCCACTTTGGAAATAATTACCAGCACTTTACATCCAGCTGAGTGTCTGTCAGCTCTGCTGGGTGCCATTACTCTCTAAAATAGAGAGAATGACAACAGGATATTAGATGAGCTTCTTCCATCCTGATTAATATTAAAAAATGTACAGGTGTTTAGCAGCAGACAACGTTAGCAGCCTCTAACAGTGGAGAATATTCACGTTGGGCAGAAACACTCAAGTCCAAAGCCAGACATTTTTAACCCTGTGGCCGGCAGTCTGTCGACGTCACCTTTTAGTCTCTGCTCTACTCGCTTGGAACCAGAGCAGAGCAGGTACGAAAAATGGGGCTGTAGAGCGTAGTACCACGCCCGTGGAAACGCAAAACAAAGCGAGTACAGTCGAGCCGTGTAGAGTAGAGTAGGGCTAAGACGAGTCAGTGGAAAAGGGCCATAAGATTCTCTCAGCTGGCTTGGAATCCCTCAGGTATCAGCCTGAGGAGCTGGTGTCAGAGGAAAGGAGAGTCTGGGCTTCTCTGCTACTGGCACCCATGACCCAGACCCAGACCTATGAGGCAGAACATGTTATTGTAAGTTTCACATCCACAAAAACATTCAGCGTGCTGAAATCAGGCGTTAAATATCAGTAAATCTGAAATATATGCAGACTTCTCTCATTAGTCAGAGTTCATATGAAATTAACTCATCTTCTGTCAAAAGTTATGTTTGGGGAATGTGTGATTATGACTTTTGTAGCAGATGATTACTCAATTGTACCGTTAACACAAACATGAAGCTAACATTAAAACCAATTAAAACGTATAGTTTAACTCAGAAGATGCCAAACCTTAAAGGGACAGTATGTAGTTTTTTTGGCTTTATATTATCAAAAATTAAATATTTATATCTTAAATATGTATTTTATCGAAGTCAAATCACAATCACATACAAATCAAAACTTTCTTATTCCTCAGAAATAGTTGTTAATATATACATAGGTGTAGGTGGCCAAAAAGGAGGCTGCCATGTTGAATCGCCATCTTGAAGTACGGAAACTCAAGGGGACAAACCGTCCCGCTTCGCTTTTCGCGTATGATACTAGTGTTGACAGAGGGGGGAGGGGCGGGGAGGAGACGCGAGCGTGTTGGTGTTGGTCTGTGTTGGTAAAAGCTGCCTGGCTGCGGTTCAACCACTACTGTATCATGCCATTGACATGGCGGACCATGGATACGCCTTGCCCCAGGACTGTGAGAGGAACTCAGCAAGGAAAAGAAAAAGGGACTCTGCACGGGGAAAAAACAGAGTTTATATCGGCGCGGCTTTCGGGAGATGGAGGAATATCATGTCGGAGAAGAATTTTAAGACGGACGCGGATTTTGCAAATTTCTTGCTCGACAGGTAAATAACTTATAATTTTAGAAATGTTATAATGTAACGTCATCTTAGACGCACGACAGTGCATCTCCGCAACTACTTTATCCTCACGTTTAAATAGACTCATTTACTGTTGGGCAATACAACATGGCCAAGCCGTCTAGTTTGTTTGCTAGCTTACTGGGAAAAAAAAACTTGTTTGCTGCAGTTTTCAGTTGCCTTTCCTCTGCACATAGCCACAGTAATAACAGTACGTGACAGTGCTTAATACAACTCATTCAACCGAAGTTTCCGAGAGGTTTCCTGGTGTGTTATTATTTATTTCCGCTGATGCCAAGGGGGTGAGCGACGGGAGCTCTTCCTCATGTCAGACATATACTGTATAGATGCAAAGTTATCATTTTTAGTGAATGATTTACGAGAACTCAAGCATTTTAACGCTAAAAGCATGTCCAGATGTTTATTCTGATAGACGCGCCCCCACCCACTTTCTTTTGTTTTGATTCATAAAGCAGCTGAAATGTATTGCTATGAAACAAGAGAAAATCTGTGATATGATATCTGTATTTGCTTGTTGTACTTTGGTGTTGGGGTGATATGATATGACACTGACTATTGTCATTTGGCCAGCCTTGAGAGTCGAGAGTCGACCTTTTGGGCCAGTCGTGGCTTCCGTCGTTGTAATGCTGCGCGTAGACGAGGGGGTCCCCGAGAGCGCTACTCGGTTCGTTGCATTCTTATACTGCGCCATTAGATGGGAGTATTTTTCACTTACTGTCTGTTTAAAGTATGAAATATAAACAATTGATTAAAACACCTAATAAAACACAGGAGACTTAATAAGTTTGTACAAAATGTAATAAGTGGTATTGAAAGTAAGCAAAAATAAATAAACTAACATTGAACCTTGCAGAGCAGATGGACCTGCCTGATTCAGTTTCTGAAATCCTGCAGATCCATCTTGCCAGGCTCCATTGACCAACGATTTTTACACGGCTTACATTTTTCTAGTGTATGTCTTGCTGCTATGTGGAGCTTTTAAACAGATTTTCACTTTGATGTTGGAAACAATATTAAGAGTGACAATAAAGGATTCTATCTTAATTCTGACCGGGCCAATCAGGGAAAAGAGGCGGGAGCAGCGAAAGTGACGAGCAGATGTAACGTCAGCAGACGCATGCGCAGACGTGACGACAACAGGAAGCGCCTGAACGCTTGAAAACAATGGCGGCATGTGAAGCGGTCTCCGTGGACACGGCAATATCTGCAGTTTTATCAGAAATTGACTCAATTTCTTCTTTGAAAGAAGAGCAGAGAACATCACTTCAAGCCTTTTTGTCAGGAAACAATGTTTTTGCTGTCCTCCTGACCGGTTGGTCTGGATTGGTCTGTGGTGAGTGTGTCAATCAGAACGGTTTTGAAGGTCCCACCTCTGAAAACAAATCCGAAGAGCTGCTACCCAGATGGACTAGTGAAATATTTCCATGGCAGATATATGAAACTGTCCATCTGGTGTGTCAGGTTAGTGAACATCTACTGTAGGGAGAACATCCCTTTTTTAACAGAGATTTACATAATTTCCAGTCATATATCTGGTCATATATGTGGGTGTGGTTTTTGGCTCCCCTAGTGGACACACCTCTGTAGTGCAGGCATATTTGAATTAATTAATTAATTTAAGTTACTGGATGAGCTTCCTTTGCCCTGATAAATGTGCTGCTGAGTTTGAGTACTCTATGTGTCCTAATTGGGTTTAATGTTAGAAGGAGATTCAGTTTGTAAACTACATGGAGTGTTTGTTCAAAGTTAACTACTGCTCTTTTCCTTATCTCTACCAACATTTCAGTCCTTCTGCTCCTCTTTCATTAAAATAAGAACAAGCATCCCTGTTCTCATGGGAGCTCATTTTCATGCTCTCCACTTCTACTTTTCTCCCTGTATCAAATTATTTTATCCTTTCCTCTGTTGCTTTTCATAGTATGGAAACACTCGACCATGAACACAGCTGTCCTTGAGACTTCTCACTGTTTTCTCTCACTTAGAAAAGCAGCCATTTAAATAGTTCCTCTCTTCTTCTTCTTAATCAGGACTCATGGTCCTTTAATCATCAAAATCTCTCTGAAGCATCTCCCTGGGGTTGAGTGGCCACTAACTATATAAAAAAGTCCCAATAAAAAATGCAGAGAAGATGGAGCAAACCATAACTTCAAACATCAAGGTGTCTGGCCACCGTCAGCCCCTATAGTGAAGGGGTCTTTTCACTCTCATATCATGAGCCAAACAGAAGAGAACAAGTGCTCTAAAGAATCATTGTATTAATCATCGTTGATTTGGGGTCATCACTGAGTCCGACTGTGTGGTTTTGTCAGTTGACTTTTGTCATAAAAGATGGAAGAACCTCAGGGACACCTACCTCGTGTCCAGCCTGAAACTGTTGTGTACGAAGGGAGAAAGAGGAAAGTGAGGACAGTCGGAGAGAAAAGAGGATAGTTAGAGACGCAGAAGAAAAGTTTTGAATAACAAAAAATCCCTCTTTGATCCAAAAGTTGAACAAAATATATTGGACAGAGTTATTCACAGTTTTGAAAATAAATATTTAGAAAATTTCAAAGTTTGTTTTTCTTTTTTGGAATAATTTATTGCATTCTGGTTCTGTTTCATTGCTCAGGAGACATTTTTGAGTTCCATTTGTCTTTAGCCCTGGTCCTCCTGAACTCATAGAGGTGTAGGACTTCATCAGCAAAAACAACTTATAAGGTCTAAGAATTCCTAGATTCTGTAAAGGTAGAACCACACCGCTTTTTTCCTGTGTTCCCTATGCTTGAGGGTATCTGAAAGTGTGTTGCATATACTGATTCCTTATATTTGTAATTTTTTAAATTAGAAAATTAGAAAAATTCAATTTTCATTTTTCTTTTTTCTAATGATTTACAGGTTATACATTTTGTTACACTGCATAAAGACATAATTGAGTGACATCAGCCTGTAGCCAAGGTTGTCCTGAATCTATAGAGGTGCTGGACTTCACTTTACACAGAAAAATGAGACCACAGTGAGTAAAAATGTGACAGAAGCAAAAAACGCTCAGAAACTGCTTGGGATCCAGAGGGTTAATGTCAGTAAAAATGGGTGGTTCAGAAATGTATTTATATTTTTTTAATCAGCCTTTTCTTCATACAATATCTCTGTACCTCAATAAGGTACTGCTTCATGTTTTATTTCTCTATGACAGATTAACAGGAAGTTGTCATTTTTCCTCTTAAAGTCACTCTGACTTTGGCAACATCTTGGAACAACAAACACCACAGGAATACACACTAACCTGCAGACACACACGGTGACATGTTGTTTATCTGGAAGCAGAGATGTCATTCTGTCTTGTTTGTTGTTTCCACCGCAGTGACAGGAGTTCAGGTCGTGACACACGGGTTCCTCCTCCGTGGTGAACATGTTCAGTGAACCACGTTTCACCTCCCAAGGAACGACAGCAAGTGATCAGTCCCCGTGTGATGGCATCTGACAGCTGATCGATACTCTGAGCTCCTTTCTGCTGATATGCAACTCTATTGACATGTGAATCCAAAACTAAAGAATATTTTAAAGTCAGACCTGCTGTTGACCTTCATCAGCAGCTCTCAGGAGCTCTGGACTCAATGATTTACATCCAACAAGCAAACAGGTCCAAGACAAGGGAAGACTTGAGGAAAGTTCAAATGTTCGCTCAGTCTGAGAGAATGAAAAGCAGGTGGAAACATTCAGCTGACTGTTGTAGGAAAAAAGTTGAGCAAATCATTTTTGTTTTTACTTCCAAAAGAATCAAATCCAAAACTCATAATTGGTGCATATTGAGTTCATGTTTGTATATCTTGTGTTAAGTATGAATTTCTTTTTTGTTTTTCATGAATCTTTGATATTGTCAGGTGTGCAAGAACATCTTTCTGCTGTGGGGTGCAGTAAGGTATGAGTGTGCATTCCTGTGTATTATGTGCGTGCACGCAATTTAAGTGACAAAAACTAATGTAGTCGTTATGTCTGTTACCAGAACCATGCAACATGGTAAACATGAATATAACAAAATCTGAATTCCTTAGTTTTTTCTGCAAAGGCATAAACACTGACTGCTCATTTCCACCAGATCCCCTTATGGCAGCCAGATCAAATACGTAGCATTATAATCAATGAGAGTGTTCCCACAGACTCCGGCAGGCTTACGGCTCCACTGTGGCTTACGGCCGCCGTAAGAGAGCCAGAGCAAATATGTAAGGTTTCTAATTTTGCTGCAATCCTGCATCCTTCTTCTTCTATGGTGTTTGGGAGCTGGATTCTTGTATCCGGAACTGCAACGTCAAAAAGAGGTAGGAGAAGAAGAAGAGGAACCAGGAAGTGGGAGACGCATAACAAAGATGCGCTACAAACAAAGACGTGTTGCCATGGCAATTTGTGCCATTATTTGTGCCGAAACAACAACAACAAAAAGAAAACGTGTATGGGCGAGGAATTGGCTGGGCAGACGTGGGCAATACAGACTCTCAATTCTTCAGCGAGAATTGGAGAAACAGCACTTTTATTGAACCTTCAGAGACCAAGGCATGCTCTAGTGCGAGGATGTTAAGGCAACATCGGCTTGTAGCACTGCTTCACAGTGCGATACCTTCATGAGGAACAACCAGGATTTCAAACATGTTTGATTTCCTGCGACATCCTTTGATTGGTCAAAGAATGTGTTGTTGAAGAGTCATGAGCACGACGCTCAACACAGGAATCATACCCGCCATTTTTAAAAAACTGATAACATTTCTCCGACATGAGGAAGTCTTAAACTTCCTCAAGCACTCTAGGTGCTTTCAATGCACCGCAGAAGTTGGGCTTATAATCCTTTCAACTGTTGTCCTGCATCGCTGATTTCTGTCATATTTCCTGATTATTACCTGATCAGGACCCGCTACATTGTGGTCTGTTTGGCTAAACATTAAGGTTCTGTAACACAAAATGTAGTTTGAAGGTGTTTTTAGGCCAGAATATAACTGTTTACACCTTAAATATGTGGTCAATTGGTCAATTTAATGAGATAGTCGCGTTTAAGACTTCTTGTCAGAGATTTCCTCCCAGTCACTCGGAGCGACACCGGTGTAACGGACTAAAGAGTGACCCTGTCAACTTGTGACTTAAAATTGCCACTTTAATGTAAA
>JBAMNC010002681.1:0-15489 GCA_037902135.1 Cetoscarus ocellatus
TTTGGGTAAGAGGGGTGATGGGGGTCATGGGATATTGATTAGACTAGTCCATGGGTAAAATGGATTTCTGGATGGACACAGACCTATGGATCATTAGATTGGTTAATGGAAAGATGGGGAAATAAATGGATGATACATCGATGGGTAGGTTAGTGGATAGATAGATGGGTAGACTAATGTAGATAGATGGATAAACTGATCTAAAAATGGATGGATAGATGGATGATATCAATCTATCTTTATTTGTATAGCACCATAACAACTGTTATCTGAAGACACTTTACAGTAGAGCAGGCTGAAGACAAATTCTTCATTTTATAGATACACATATATGCATAGAGACATATAATAAATATATTTGTATACATACATACAACCAGAGATGGATCCATCCAGGCAGAGACAAAGGGACTAATATCGCAGTTATCTCTGCTGAGTATAGATTCAATGTGTATAGCATGATATTTGTCTTTGTTGAATATAAATTTAATAAAGGTAAGCCCCTTGAGATGTGGCATCTCATTTTCAAGGCTGACCTCATGTCTATATGGTTGTAAAGATAGTTACCATGGATCTATAATCAATAACAACCATGGATAGAGATATCAATCTAATATTAACATTAATACCTATAATGAATATAATCTGTCAAGGAGTGATGTTGATTGATATAGCAGCATCTGGCTGAAATGCCAACAGATTAATGCCAGTAGATACCCATGATAGATGTGTAAATGGATCAATAGATAGATGGATGGATAAACTGTTACTCCAGAGATGGTTGTATTAAAATAATGGGTTGAAGAATGAAGGATACAATTATGGATTGAGGATTGGATCAACCATTTACTGAATGAATGATGGAGAAGGTTTAATTTACAGCGAGTCAAATAAGTGGATGGATGAATGGATGAAAACATTGTCTGATGGAACTTTGTATGGATGAATGGATAAAAGAATGGATGAATTTATGAATTATTACAAACAATGGACTGATGGTGATGATGGTGAACTGGTCAATGGATGGGAGACTGAATGAACTATCTGACTGGTGGATGGTTAGAGGGACGGAGCTATAGCCAGATGGACGGATGGACAAACTGATGGAAGAAATATTATTAAATTGTTAAATGGCCTGATCATGGATGGATTAATGCAAAGGTTCTCAAACTTATTGATCTCCCAATGGGACTTAATTAAAATAACATTACACATGATAGGGGGGAATAGTGGGTCATGAGTGGTTATTAGTGAGGTGATATAGTCAGGTGTTTGTGGGGTCAAAGGTGATCAGATAGTTGGTGCCATAGGTGGTGGGAACAAACTTTTTTTTTACTGTAACACGAGCCAGTCATCTTGGATTCTTTTGTCTTCAATAACAACAGTAAATGTATTTTCTTTCGGCTACTTCTAATGAAGAAGAACCAGAAGTTAAGTTTTAATCCATGTTTTATTGTTTTGGATGTGTGGGAAGCCTTCCTGCACCTACGAGCGGTTTAAGAACTTTGCAAACACCTTTATAGACAGTATGTACACAGTATGTAAACCAAATTTTTGACAACCTCAGTGCAGACAGCTCCCCTCAGGGGGCCTTGACCCCAGGTTGGGAACCAAGGGATTGAAGAATAAAATCTTAGATGGTTTTCACTCCTATAGCTTGGTCACTTTGTTCAGAGTTAGTTGAAAAAACTTAACAAATTTGTGTGATTCCCTTGGATTGTGTCATGTTCATACAGCTATATTCAGCCAGCATTGCTTTGAGTCTTGCTGTGCATTATGGGAAGGAATCCAGCAGACTAAGCAACAAAGAAACAATAATAAAATAACAAAATAGGAGATTAAATGTTCCGAGTGAGATAATAAAGATGAATATATTTATTGATGTGGGACCTGCTTCATGATAAAACTGTAACTGTACCCTCTGTGCACGAAGAAGACAAGCTTTTAACGCTCGCTAGTGTCTACGGGAGCTTTCGTCCTTCGTAATCATTTTAAATTCTTTCAGTTTTGCTCTATGGAGGTGGGGTGTCTCTGTTTATTGACCCTTAATGTTCATTTACTGTTGCTTATATTTATGTGTATTTGTTCTTTGGTTAAATGTCCATTAACTTTCATTGGTCCATTTCTTTTTGCCCCTAAAACAGATATTTGATTATGAAGGTTTATTTCAAAGTAAAGTTCAGTCATGACCTTCACTGTGAAGTCAAAAATGATTCATCCATAAACATGAAGATGATAAGAGCACGAACAAAGAGGAGATAAATAACCATCTCTCTGTTTGACCCCACAGCCATCGTGGTGGCCGTGTTCGGGATCTGCTGGGCGCCCTTCCACATCGAGCGTCTCCTGTGGAGCTCCATCAGCCAGTGGACCGACCTGATGCACAACATTTATCAGTACGTCCACATCCTGTCCGGGGTCTTCTTCTACCTCAGCTCGGCGGTCAACCCCATCATCTACAGCCTGCTCTCCACGCGCTTCAGAGAGTGCTTCAGGGAGCTAGTGTGCTCCCACGCCGAGGACAACAGCTCGGTCAGGGACTCGCCGCCATTTCCCAAAATATTACTGGATCCTTCGGTGTCAGGATCCAGGTCTCAGAGCGAGGCCAAGCACTCGAGCGCTGCCATCCCTCTGCTGTCTGCCAACATGACTCTGAGCATGGACTCTGCCATACTGACGTGTGCGTGCAAAGAGACGACCTGCAGGACGTCCGTGTTCTGAGACTCTGACATGAGGCTAAAACTCTTTAAAGGAGTAGTCTGACATTTTTGGGAAAAGGACCACCTGCTTTCTCTGCAGGAGTGAGATGAGAGGATACAGAGCAGCACTGGGTTACACCAGCTACACTCAAGCTCATGTTAAACCTGGTTTAAAGGGGTTTATACTCTTGCATTATCTAAAGGTGGGAAGCTCAGTGTTAGTGTTTCACATGTTTATTTTCAGCACATCTGTCGCACAAGCATCAGTAGATTAAAAAGCAACAACAACAACAAAGATATCTGAAAATCCAAAGAGAAATCAGTCCATGCTTGAGTTAAAATCAAAGTTATTAACCCATCAGATTGAAGCTAACGGAGAAGACGGAGAAGACATGCTTTCACTCCTGTCAACTGCTCATTAGTGCAACTGGCTAATAAGCCAATCATGTGGCAGCAACTCAAAGCATTTAAGTACATGTAGAATAGAAAAGAAATGTGATTTACCAGAGTGGTTGGAGATGATAGAAAGACAACAGAAACTGAAATACTCACTCTTCACAGCCAAGGTATGAACAAGACATTTCTGAACTCACAACACGTCCAATCTTAAAACAGATGGGCCACACCAGGTGCCACTCCTGTCAGCTTAGAACAGAAAACTGAGGCTTACACAGGTTTACCAGTTTACATCACAAAGCATGGATACATCCTGCCTTGGATCAGCGGTTCAGGCTGCACTTTGGCTCCCTTAGTCCCAGGTGAGCATGGTTTAAACCCCACAGCCTACCTGAGTGTTGTTGCTGACCATGTCCATCCCTTTATGACCACGGTGGACCATCAGCTCCACTGTGGAGCATGTCTCAAAGCTCAGATCATCTCACACTGGTTTGGAGTTCAGTGGCCTCCACAGTCACCAGATCTCAATCCAATAGAGCACCTTTGGGATGTGGTGGAGCAGGAGAGTCTCATATCTGCAGCAGCTGTGATGCTGTCATGGAGATACGTACCAACATCACTGAGGGATGTTGTTGTATGTGTTGTTGGATCAATGACATGTTATTGTCAGAATCACACTGAATAATCCCAGAGGCCTCAGTGGAGGGACCCAGTGTGGCGTTACCTTCCTGCTTGGCTGCACCTCTCTGGAGTGTCCTAACTGTTAATGAGAGAAGCCATGCGACGTTTTCCCCACGACGCCCCGTTCTAATTCTCTGTTGCTTGTGTCAATGTGAGAAACAAGAAAAGAGTGACACTGACTGCAGGGATGGTCTTACATTTCTGTCACTTGTCACTGAGTCGAGCTTGATGACTTGGTCTCCAGAGTGTAGACAGAGGAGTCTAAGCTTCATTTCCCCTGAGTGGTCTGCTTTGGTTCAGTTTGGAGGGATAAACCCTGATCATGTTTCCGCAGATCAGATCACTCTAAAGCCCCATTTCCACCAGAGGGTTGAGTTCGGTTCATCTTGGTACGGCTCGCTTTTTGTGGCATTTCCATAGCCTAAAACTGGGACAGGACCCCTTATAAGCGAACTGTACCGATCTACTTTTTGGGACCCTTCTGTTGGGGTGCCAAGCATACTGATCCGACCCCAGAAGCTGGAGCTAGAAACACTGCAGCCCGTTGATTGGTCGAAGGAGACGTCACTTCCTGTGCGACAGCGGTAATAAAGAACAACACAGCCCCGCCATGTTTAAATCTTCACTCATCTTTGTGAAGATAACTCTCAAGGCTTTTTTGTTTGGAAAATGGCATCAAGACTGAGCGTCCCATGGTCTACTGTGGAGGTGCAGACCTTCCTCAGTATTCTCGGTGAAGAGAATCGTTGCTTTTTGTTTACTGTGTCGCATTTTCTTCTTCGTTGTATTTAATAGCCGGGTACACTGTGTCGCGCTGCTATAACGTCATGCTATCGGCATCCGGCTTACACGCAGCCTACCAAGTAGGGTACGGCTGGCGGTGGAAACGCAACCAGGATCAGGCTTTACCGATTCAGCCTGAGCCAAACTGTGCCGATCCATACCGGACCACACAGTGGAAACGGGGCTTAAGATGTTTGTGACCAATGGACTGACTGCAGCGCTTTCAGTTTCATCCTTTAGGGTCTTTTGTTTTGTCGGGCCTCTTCAGAGGGGTGCCAAAAGATGGGACAGCACAGGTTAGTTCAGTGGAAATATCTCTAATTGTGCACCATACTGAGCTGAACTGGACCAGATTGCAGCTTTTGAGTCAAGCAGGTCACTTAAAGCTCTACCTCTCCGTCTGTCCACCAGAACAATAAAAGCTGTGAGCTGTGATGTTAATCTAGCAACCTTTGTTTACAGCAGGTGTCCTAAGAATAGATTAATAACACAGAAATTCACTTTAACCATTCAAAAGCACAAATGCTCCTGCACCGTGCCCTACAGACAATGTGGTGCTGATTGGGTCCAACAGTTTAGTTGACGACGTCCTCAGCCTCTCATTAGACTGTTTGAAGAAGCCTTTTTCCAAAAATGTCTGATTCTGCCTCTGAACCTTTGTCATCATCTCTGAGCTTGTACTTGAACTTGATAATTCTTCTTATTGTTTTCTGTTTATCTGCTTCTTCAATGATCCTGTGCCTGCTCACTCCACCTGCTGTCTTACTCTGTGACTGCTGAATGCCTTAGAGAGGAGAGACATTCTGATCCTGTCCAATCTGAGTCATTACTTTATGTTGAGACTGGTGACAAAAAAATCAAAACCCTTCTGATTTTCAGCTAAATTAGTCAAGTTTTTCATGCTAAACATTTGAGAGTAAACAACAGAATAAAGAGATTCTTTCCAAAGTTTTAATTTTCTCTAATAATTAATTTTAATTAATTCCCTGAGACCACAAACCTTCACCAAGGCTTTTCAAACGGTGTCGAGATAGTGTTTGTCCAAAATATGAAACTGCCCTAACTTCACTGTTAACAAATCCTTGAACTTCATCCCAATAACTTCCTGTTACTGGCATGAAGGTTCAAACCTTACAAAACAATGCCTTCACACTGGGCACAAACCAAACCATCACTGTTAACAGGTTTCTGTAAATTTTACAGTAACTTACTGGCAACAAGATGCCAGTAAATTACTGTAAATGTCTTTACAGTAGCATTACACTATTTTAATTAACAGTATATTTAACTGGATTTTCAAAAAAGCATCCTTACTGTATTTTCATTTATAGTGTCATTGCAGTTTATTATTCAATGATTTTATTGCCTTTGAAATTATAGCTAACTTCCTGTATTATGAATTATGTTACTATACCTTTAGCTTTTTAAACGATCATTTATGTTAAAGATAGTTTTGTAAAGAAAAAAAATCACATACATTTATTTTCATTGAATCAAATACTTTTCTCAAGTGTTTGTTTACCAAAAGGAATCTTGCCTTTTTTCCAGGGGAAAATTTTTCTCCTAATTAATCAGTCAACTAATCTTTATTTGTATGGTGCCAAAGCATAACAAATGTCATCTTAAGCCACTATACAACGGAGAAGACTGAAGCCATGTTGGTATATTGCCCACTTCAGTTATTTACTGTAAATTTTATGGTGAAATTAAAGAAATCAGTATGCTTTCCCATAATCCACTGCCATTCACAGTAACTTACTGTATAGACCATTTACAGTGCATAGCTGTAGATACTTCAGTAAAATACTGGCACATGACACAAAAATCAGTTACATTGATGCTACAGCTTTGTCCGCATCAAGACCACTTCTTTGGGTGTTTGGTCCCAGGGAGGCTTCACACCCTCCATGTCAGTCCAAAAGTCTGGACCAGGTGTGAGAGCACCTTGAGACACCTTACGGAGGTTCTGAAGAGCTTCACCTTGGCAAGAATTTTCAAAAACTGTCAGGACAGATGGACAGAACACAGAAAAATATTTGTTTACAAAATTCCTTCTTACGTGTGGATACAGCCTCAAAGGTTGAGTCATGTCCTTATTTCCCGTCGCTAAGGTGAGCCACCACAAATCAGTGCTTGATCAGGACAATCCAAAGCACGTTTAGCATCACATAAACTCTTACAGCCCTGTTTTCTTGATCTTATTTGTCGTATTTTATTGAATTCAGACAATGTGGAGCACCAAATGGTCAAACTGTGTCAGTGGAGTTGTAAAATAAGGATGCTTTGCTGTGAGCTTGTTTTGACTCTGTTGTGTCTCTTGTTGCAGAGCCAGCGATCGTCCCATCCATGATCTGATGGATCACATCAATGTTAAAGAGTGATTCTGATTGTTGTGTTTGTTTAAAGGAAGATAATAAATGTTCCAGCTGTTGGTATGAATGAGCCTTTTCTCTGAGTTTGAAGAGCGTGATTGTTTGACTTGGTGAGCTCAGTATTGTGATCGTGTTGGTTATTTAGAGGCTGAGTGAGCTTTGGTGACTTTTCATTAAACACCAGCCTGAACGATGACTGAATACAGGATATCATTTCTATGTTCCTTCTGTTCTCCTTACCCCGCTGCGTGAGCCCAATGATTTTATCCTCCCATCATCCATCGGAATGAGCTTTATCTGGGCCGTAACAATAATGAATTGCAGGGTCGAACGGCGGGCTGAGTATTAAATAAACAGTCGGATAAAGCAGATGGATTTGTTTCTGCATTCACATTTTCTTTCTGCAGCAGACGTCCCACTTGATGTGTCTAGAAAAAGCTATTTCCATCTCACACCCTCAGAGGGGAAATCTAATATAAAGTTTAATCTGTGGAGGTTATATCTGTGCTTGTGGATCTGTCTGTTTTTGGCTGCTGCAGTAGTCACAGCAGTGCGAGAGGTCGGGGCATTGGGAGTCCATTTTTAGGGATTACTTGGCAAAAAAGTCAGAGGTGACCAAGAGCCTCTCTGTCCTTAATCACTTCTTACTGGAGGGATGAAATATTTAAGGTCTGAGCTCGAGAACTGTTGGCGTTTGATGGTCCAATATCTCTGCACATATGAGCTTAAAGTCCCTGTGGGGAAAAACAAGTGAACAGACGGAGGCCCTTCATTCATGCAGCCATCTCTATTGTATGTGCAAAACTCCTGCATTTCAAAATATACTCTCAACGGCCACTTTATTAGGTACACACATTCAAATGCTGGTCAAAGTTAATGGCAAACCAGACTTAGCATCGTCTTAGACCAGTGCTTCTCAAAGATTTTTGCCCATCACACTCTTAAAATCCGTCCAAAATCTCAAAGCTCATCATATTTATACCCATGCAGAGGTCCTCCTTAACACAGCATAGTGTCCTCTCAGTCTGCCAAGAAAGCATTGGCAGATTTTTTTACTGAAATCAGCAACCAGGTTGATAAAAACAAGTGACCTCCAGCTTTTTTTTTGCTTCTTTTGATTTTCATCTACATTACATTTCAGTTTCACAGTGACATTTTTCTTATTTATCTCTTAATTTACTTATACAACATCCATTTGATTGGAGGTGGAACTTCCTTTTCCTTATACCGAATTGAAGAGTTATTACTAAACAGTCTGTCTAACCTTGATTTTTGTAACCAAACAGACATAGTTAGGCTTTTATCTAAGTTTTATGTTGATCCTCTACAGCTTTATTATGGAGAAAACAGTAACAGCTACATTAGAAATAAATTTATTCTGGCTATTAGGATTTCTTTTTGGGTGAAACATCATTTTTGTGAGTGCAACTGCACTTTTGGAACAAGCCCCAAAAAAGCAACCCACACCTGCCAATATTTACAAGCAACTTTTCTAAAAAAAAGAAGCCCAATGTAGCTTAAAATAAGCAGACCTGGCAACTATGAGTCTAGAGAACCCCTTGTAAAAATGACAAATAAAACAAATTCAACAAAATTATCAAGAATTCCTCTGGGACTCTGATTTCCTAAATTCAGTGACGCATATCTAAACTTTATTTTCAGGCTGTTGAACTGATTAACTGGAAAGACTGAGATAGTGATAATTACCTTCGTTGTATTATTCTGTTAACTACAAAGATGGTGTCATAAAAGATTTTAAAGTTATTTCAAGTTGTCAAACCTTGAGTTCAGTTCTCTGGCCTGCACAGGAGGTTGTGTGAGCTTTCAAAACAGCCCAGATCCAACAAACTTTCCCAAAAAGTGAACCAGAGTTCATTTGGTCTGTAAACAGCAACCGTTTGCTCACGTAAGTACAAATTTCTGCCTGTGCTTCCCGGTGACTCTAATACCCCTTTTAGACTGGCCAAAAAACCCCTGTGTAAATCTGCCAACAATCGGCTCCTGTCCGCAGTTTGAAAGAGTCTAATCAGCATTTCGACCCGGGTCGATTTACCCTGCAAGCGACGTGGGTTTTTATCGGCTCGTCTCCGACTGGCTTCAGTGAGAAAATCACACCGGGTCGAGCTGCTAAGTTACAGATGACGTCGGCGTTACGTGCTCACGGCATAACATCGCGCCCGTCCCCTCTGTCTGTAACTTACGTGACTCTTTGCCATCTCAGCAACAAATTCCATCCGCCTTTGTATCATCAGCGCCGAATTTGTGCATTTTTAAAGAGGGACAAAAGTACAAAGTACAGAAAACCGTGTCCACGGCGTCCATGCTCCTTTCCATTGTTTACGTGGTCGTGTTTTGTCGCGCTGATGACGTCATCAACGCGATGACATCAGCTTGATGCGCCAGAGGAAAAAAAACAGCCATGCAGCTCGTCTGCTGCTGAGTAGACCCGGGTCTGCTGGCAGTGGTAAAGGAGTCACTTGCGGGTTAACCAGCGTTGAAAAAACCAGCGTTGACCCGCAGATTTTAGCGTGAAAGCGGTATAAGAGGGTGTGTTGAGCACAAAAACATTCATACTTATCTGCCTTTATAGTCATTTATTTTAACACAAACATAAATAATCAGCCTTTTCTTCACCAAAGGATAAATATGTATGAGGCAACATTTTCTTAGAAAAAATGATCCGAGCACTCAGAGTACAAAGAGTGTGAATATTCATGTAAAAGACCACGACATTACTTCTTTTTCCCCTGATAAAAACTCAAGGACAGACGAAAGACCAACACAACGTGAGTGATTCAAATGAAGGCAGGAAACACGAGCACTGCATCACCATAATGTGAGTGTTCAGTTAGGAGGCGTGATGAGGGAGCGGAGAGGGAGAAGGACCTTCAGCACGCACATTAATTCATCTCTGTGAATGACATTAAACATATCCCCGTCCTTCTCCTCGCTCTCTGTAAATCCAGAGCACAATCCCATCATGACAACTTAAACGACTTGGACTTTTCCATTTAGTCTCCGGCGGCTGTTCGAGTACACATCCCGGGACGTTTGTCTTTGAACCTCTGCAGCGTCCCAGATCAGCTCGAGAACGTTGGTTTGCGGGCTATTCTGACCACGTTGTACGTGTTCAGTCCTGGTGCGTCAAATCCAGGGGACAGCCCTCGCTTGTCAAAGGTGTAGAAGTTGAAGAGTTGTCCATCTTGTGCTTCCAAGGACACCGAGGCCGTGCCGACTCTTAAAACACACGGATACTCCTTCTCAAAAACCACCCTGAACACCCGGTCCACCAGGTAGTTCAGCTTTATTGTCCTGAACTTCTCCGGGATGAGTTCCTCGATCTGAGGTCCAAACTGCTGCATGATGAGAACCCCGTCCTGCCCGGCCTTGATCTCATAGAAGGTGATGTTGCTGTAGGTGAAAAAGCCGATGTACGGTTCAGGATTTGGCGGAGGGGCGAGGACCTTCCTGGCCTCTCTGAAGGCTTTCTCTATCGCCGGGATGATGTAGTTATAAGCTTTTGCAACCACATCCTGGTTCTGGGTCCGGCTGCCGGCCATTAGCACCACCAAACCGAGTCTTAGTCTCGGCACAAGAGAAAAGGTCGCAGAGTATCCGTCCAGATCACCGTCCTTACGCACCATCTCGTATCCTAACAGCTCATTCGCCTCCCACGGCGTCCCAGTCCGGT
The DNA here is from genome assembly GCA_037902135.1 of Cetoscarus ocellatus. Taxonomy (NCBI): domain Eukaryota; kingdom Metazoa; phylum Chordata; class Actinopteri; order Labriformes; family Labridae; genus Cetoscarus; species Cetoscarus ocellatus. The sequence continues at coordinate 10,623 of JBAMNC010002681.1, forward strand.
TAGCAAAGTAGTCCTTATCACACTTGAAGACCGGCGTGAGCATGATCTTCAGGGAGTCCGGCTCCAGCAGCTTGCGATGGTAAGCACCTAGAAGCATCATGGCGAGCTTGGCGAGGTCCGCGGCCGTGGAGAACATCTGCCCCGAGGGCCGGTACCAGCCGAGGTCGTACAGAGGGGCCGGTTTCCCGTTGGAGTAGACTCCCACCGCCATCTGAGTCTGCAGCCCCGGTGTGATGTCGAAGCTGGTGTCCTCCATCCCCAGCCGGTCCAGGATGTTGTCTGTGATCCAGCGCTGGTAGTCGACGGAGGCTACTCGCTCAGCCATGACGTGGGCCAGCAGGGAGAACGCCAGGTTACTGTAGTGGCACCTAGATGGAGGGACGTAAGAGGAGAGTGGATTTGTTACTGTTTAACTCCAGTGTATTTCCAGTTATTCCCTTTTTAATCCAGTAAAAACGTTGTTGTTGTTCCATTGAAGTAGTGAGAGCACAGATATAACTGTCTCACACCTGCATGAACCCAGCTGTGACCCTAATAAAACCATATTCCATATTATAGCTCAATAAAATCACTTAGAAAACAGAGAATTTTGTTTTTTAACGAGTGTAAACTCAGTTTTTAATCCATAAAACCCAAGAACACCCTGTTCTAACTCTATTAATTCATCTTAAAGGAACACTCACACTTTTGACTGAGCATGCAGTAACAAGGAAGAGACGGACAAAGCTCGCCTACTGCTAATTGGCTATAGCTCAAACACTGGGAGTATATGGGTAGCGCTAGCCTGCTTCTGCCTACAGTCATCAGACAAGCTCTTTAGCAACTCTAAATGGTCCTGTGTGCTTGTTGTGACACATTTTTTACCCAGTTACGCTACATTATCTTTTTTTTGTATTATAACCTCCTAAACAGAAACTTTGTTTTGTTGACCTACTTCGGGGTGGTTTTCACTAGAGATGTAACGTTCACGAACGAGCTGAGTCTTTTGAGTGAACGATGAGAACCGATTCGCAGTTGTGAGTAAGACGTTCATTTGTGAGCTGTTCTTAAATGCATATAGCCTGCTAATTTAATAATGTCTCGCAAACTAACAGCTCACTCACAATTGCAAACCGGTTCTTATCATTCACTTAAAAGAGTCGTTCAAAAGACTCAACTTGTTCGCGAACGTCTCATCTCTAGAGAAAACCACCACGGAGTAGGTCAATAAAACAAAGCCTCTGTTTAGGAGTAGAAGACTCTGGAGTGATGCAAGACAAGAAAACAACAAAAATGTTGGAGTGTTCCTTTAAATCCCCCTTACCCATTGTTCAACCCTTGTAAACACAGTTATTACTGCATAAAACCATCAAAAACCCAGTTTTTTAGAATTTAAAATTAGTTTAAACTCAGCAGAGATGACAAAAGTACCCAGATTCCTTACTTGAGTAGAAGTAAAATACCTATGTAAAAAAACAACTTGAGTAAAAGTAAAAAGTACTGATCCAAATATCTACTCAAGTAAAAGTAAAAAGTACTGATCCAAATATCTACTTAAGTAAAAGTAAAAAGTACAGGCTCTGAAATGTACTCAAAAGTAGTTTTAAAATTAAAAAGTATTTTCTATTGCACGATTTACTGGCTGCAAAGCTATTAAACACAGAATAATTTATATGGAATCTTCTTTAGCAGTGTTATTTGAACAAAAACTACCTGCCTAGTACCCTAATGTACTTCACGATATAGTCCTTTAGGCATTTGTATTGTACACTAAAGGTTAACACATCACACTGATCACTGGATTTTGGACCAGGATTAGCTTCTAAACTATGGTGTCACAATTCATGCTCATGGGCCCATCTCTTAATCAACCTTGTTAATAGCACTTTTTATAATAGCACATCAGGCAGCATTTGTTTCTCACTGTGCGGAGTGGCAGACCTGCTCTGACACACACACACACACACACACACACACACACACACAGACAGCCATGTCTCCTCCTGCGTCTTTCACAGCCCAAAATAGTTCATGAGCATTCGTGTCTCAGCGCCAAAAAAAAAAAAAAACATATATACATATATACATATATATATATATATACATATATATATATATACATATATATATATATACATATATATATACATATATATATATATATACATATATACATATATATACATATATACATATATATATATATATATACACACATATATATATATACATATACATATATATATATATATATATATATATATATATATATATATATATATATATATATATATATATATATATATATATATATATATATATATATATATATATATAGGCTTAGGCTATACATATAAAGTAAAGAGCCTTTTTTGGAAATGTAAGGAGTAGAAAGTACAGATAATTATGTTGAAAATGTAACTGAGTAAAAGTAGAAAGTCGTCAGAGAAATAAATACTTCTAAAAGTACAGAGTACCTGAAAAATCTACTTAAGTACAGTAATGGAGTATTTGTACTTCGTTACTTGCCATTTCTGAAACTCAGTTATGACTAAACAGGGGAAGTCCAGTTATTTCTCTTTAAATCCAGTGTATTTCCTGTTGTTCCACTTTTCTGATGGTTTTGTTTGGTAATAAAGAAGGTAAAAGAGGATACTTAGTGTGAGACAATGAAGTTGGGACATTGCATAAAACATAGATAAAAACAGAAAAACAAAAATTTGCAGATCTTCTCCAACTTACAGTATATTCAATAAAATACACTAAAAGACAAGATATTTGACATTCAAACTGAGAAACGTTATTGTTTTTTGCACATATTCACTCATTTTGAGTTTGATGCCTGTAACATGTGGCAGAAAAGCTGGGACAGGGGCAACAAAAGACTGGGAGAGTTGAGAAATGCTCAGAAATCCTGTTCTGAACATCCAACAGGTGTAAAGGTTCACTGGAAACAGGTGAGAGTCCCGACTGGAGCATCTCAGATAGACTCGAGATGGGGCGAGGTTCACCACTTTGTGAACAACTGTGTGAGCAATAGTCCAACATTTTCTCAGTGTACAAGAAGTGTAGGGATTTTTGTCTTCTAGTTTATTGTATTAAATTTAGGTTTTAAAGGATTTAAAAATCTTTTTATTATGTTTTAATTTACACAATGTCCCAACTTCATTGTATTTGGGGTTTGTATCAATAATGTGGTGAGAGTTGTACTTTGTGGATATGCACTCAAGCAAAAAACAAACATAAATTACAATCTAAAATTATTCTAAATGTGATGTAATTTTGTGTTAACTAAAATAATCAAAAATCAGAGATTAATCACAATTTTTTTTAAGGAAAACTGACATTGAACAGCCTCAGTTTGTACATATTCAGTCTGATGAAATAATAATAACATAATGAGTTTAAGATGCTTCAAACCTTTGCTTGACAGAATTCTCTAAAATCGGACCCTGTTAAATTTTAATTAACGATCCCTGATAGAGGCCATAATCAAAGCTAACTTTCATAGGAGCTGCAGGTCATGCTGGCCCCCCTCAGCAGAAAGGTTGCTGGATCAACTCCCTGGTCGATCAGGTCTTTCTCCTGTGGAGCTCACACGTTCTCCCTGTGCATGCCATGTTCTTTGCCTCCCTCCCAAAACCATTTTCATTAGGGTTAACAGGGAGTGGGTGTGAATGATTGGCTCCAGCAGCCTTTAAAGTCTTCTGGTTGGCGTCAAAGTGCACCATGTTGTTTCCTGAGCCACTGGAGTGGTTGGAAATAAAGATTATAAATGTTAAAGTCCGGATAAGTTCAGGTCTTACTTGGTTCCGGGGTCAGCCACGAGCACGTCGTCCTGCAGCAGGTTGATCGCAGTTTGTGTTTTTCCTTTCCACAGCAGGGTTGTGGCCCGGAGTCTCCTCGGTAAACCTGGATCAACATGCAGAGAGACAAACAAAGGATGATAACCTTTTATTTCTGCTTTTATATATATTTATTTCTGTCTATCTGGAGGTAGAATCACAAAGTATTGATCCCCGTCTACTGTGATGATGTTCCCTTTTATTAGGACGTGACATTATCCTGACCGTGGCTGTTGGGATCAGCCCTTTCCTCAGTGATGAAAGTGCAAGGTAAATTAATCATTAATGAATCGTCTCGCCTCAGGCAGTAATTAAGTCTTCTAGAATAAAGAAACGAGGGGCCTCTTTAGATAAACAGGTGCCTGTTTATGCAGAGCTGTCTCTTTTCCTGCATCAGTATTTGAGCGACGCTTCTCAGGCGTGATGTTTATTTGAAATGAGCTCTGAGGCTGAATGTTTAATGCAGGTCTCCATCTCAATCTCTCAGCACACATCAGAGGATTCATTCTTCATCCTTCACCAATTATCAGACCTCAGTGCTCCCTCTATCAAGAGCTTCTGAGGACAGACGATGAGGTGACATCTTGTTTACCCTCTAAAACACCGAGTCAACTCTCAGCTCAGACTGATGTGGACAAAGTCAGAAAATATTCACCAGGACAACGACAGCAAGAAAAGCTTCAAACTAAAAGAACTGAGCTAAAGCCACAGAGCATCCCTTTCTGACCACAGTGGACCATCTTCTGATGGAGACTTCCAGCAGCTCCATGTCTCAAAGCTCAGATCATCTTCAACATGACGAAAACAGGAACAACTGGAAACACACTGAATAATAGAGAAACAACTGGACTTCACCTCTTTAGTCATAACTGAATTTACACTGATTTTGAATAGTAACCACTGGAGTTCCCATATAACAAAATGGGATGACATTGGTTTAAAACAAAAATACCTGTTTTTACTGGTTTTATCTTGCTACAACTGGGATACACTGGTTTTATTAGAGTCTAAACTGGGTTTTCGCTGGTTTCATACAGTGATAA
>JBAMNC010002682.1:0-15459 GCA_037902135.1 Cetoscarus ocellatus
CTATAAATGTGTTAACGTGTTATTTTGCAAACAGCAAATATTTTAATATCTTATCCTGCTGCTTGCACCTTTTACCATAAGTGAGGAAGTATTTCCTTTATCATGTTGGTAAAAGCAAATTATTAGTCTTACTACAGCCTCAAAAGTGCACAACTACATTTTCAGTCCTTGAAGTGAGAGGAAACATTGAAAAAAAGCATGTTTTACACCTAAAGCCTTTATAGGGAAATAAATCCAGCTCACGTTGGTTCATGAATGTTAGGAGGCACTTCTTGGGCTGATGCGTCTCCCTGTTCCTGAAACATGCAGAGGAGTCAAAGTAACGATATCAGGTGATGCTGGTACTTTTGCACAACATCATCCAGAAGAATTAACTTCATTAATCATGTTAACTCTCTGATTTGATAGTCGTCACAACTTTAATAATGATTTTATTCCTGTTGGGTTTATCTCCTCTGATAATGTAATAACACAAGTCAGGCTGTCAGTTGATGTGTGCTAAAATGTTAGGTACTATGAATAATGTTTTTCATTTCATGTGTTTGTGTGTTTTAGTTCATGGCGGAGAATGGAAACGAGCTGATGAAGAGTAAATATGAGGCTGCTGTTCCTGTTTACTACTACAAACCAACGCACAAAGACTGCCAGTGAGTAACAAAGAAATCCACCCCGCATATAACAGATATAAAGGCACTTCTATATAAATGTTTCATTAAAAGAGTGAAAGTAGTGTTTTCGTATTGTGCTATTACTATTTTGTGTTAGTAAATATACACGTCGGTGCATTTATATGAAGAACTCTGTGTATTTAAACTTAAAAAGCAGATGTATTTGAGATGAAAAGTACTATTTTAACTATCTTCACATTGCATTTTAGAAGAGTTCTTGTCACTGACTTGATATTTCAGAGTGAAACTGAGTTTTTATTTTCATGTTTGCATGAAGTTGTGAAATAAACTTGTGAGACTGCAAGTCTGAAAAGTCCTCAAATTCAAATAAACCAGTTTGTGACACAAACAGGCTTCAACATTCAGCTCTCCTTGTACTTGATATTTTACAGATTAAAATGTCATCATATTCCTGTAGCTCCTCCGTTTTGTGTTTGTATTTAAGATACCATGCAGGTTTGTTTGGGTCTGCATCAAATGGGCAGAATCTGATAAACTGTTACTTCTTCTAGATGCACACACAAGGCACTGTTGCCCCATACCAGACTGAAACACAATTATCCCCCCTCCCTTATTCACTGTCAACCTCCTCTCACATTGCCAGGCTCAAAAGGGCCAATGTCAGCTTGCCTTATGACGAAGTTTCAGATATGTGCAGCACAATAGCAAAAGGGATGGAACAAAAAAAACTGAAGGATGGTATTATGGCCATCATTTTGTTGTTTTGTCACTACTTTAATACTACATATTTATGTATATTTTATAAGCCTCTCCCTGTTGTCTTGTTTTGGCCAGATGAAGGCACAGTGGTCTCTTAAGGGTTAAAATTCACAGATAAAATGATCATTAAGAACAAAGTCACTAAATACTCTGTAGCATGAAACTTAGAATAGATGGAGTCATCTGTTAGGATATATGGATTAATGGATTGAATTCAATATGCAAAAAAAACAACACCTTTAATATGAGGTTGGCTAAATGCACAAGTATAATTGTTTATTATGGGATAAGATCCTTAGAATAAGTCTTTACCCAAACTATCTTAAGCCCATCTAAATAAGTCAGAATTATAGAAAAATTAAATTAATAGCAGTCTCATGTATGCAAAACTAAAAAGTTAATATCACAACCCAACGTAAGTGTTAAAACAGCACAGATTTTTAACAATTAACTCAGAGTCTTTTTTGTGGTCTTAAAACAAACTTTCACTTGTACTGATATGGGATACGACTGGCTGTGTATTAGAGTCACCTTGCAGTGCAGCTGGATCCGCCTAATTTAATGCCTGTAATCAGGCAGATCCATCTTTCCAAGCTCCAAGCCAAAACTACTTAATGTCAGGAAGAGGCGGGAACTACAAGCATGATAACTGCGAGAGGCAGCTGTTAAAGATAAACATAGATGCTAATAACTTCAGTAGCAGTTTTTTCAGTTCTGGACCACATTTCTTCTTTAAGTGAACAAAAAATAACAACACTGAAAGCACTTCTCAAAAGAAAGGATACTTTTGCTACCCTTCCAACATGTTTTGGTGAGAGTTTGCTGAGCAAAGAGACACACACGGTAGCGCTTGGCTACTATGTCTGGTTGGCCCAAAGGGACTGAAATTAAGAATTTATGATGGCGATAAACCCATGGATGCCCGGATCATAAATCTGTCCTCAACATGTTGTTCTCTGCTGAATCTAAATTTATTCAAGATTAGTCCCTTGAGATGTGGCATCTGGTTTTCAAGAGGGATCTATATGGATGTAAGGGTTTTTAAAATGGAGGTATAATCAGTGTTATTGTTATATATTGTGTGGTCTACTGTATCTGGTGTGTCAGGTAATATTAGAGAAGCTTCAAATTTATCTACTGCTACTCAGGGAAGAGCTTACTATTACTCTCTCATGTTTTTTAAGTACCAATGAGATTCATTGACATTGATAATCTGTACATTTGAAAAGTCTGTTTTCTTAAGTTGTTTTAAAGCTAATCGATGATATTACTGAAATCATACCCATGGGGCATTTTTTGCGGTCTCTCTTGCTGCAGCAGAGGATCATATTGTATTCAGCTTACCTGTCTAACGTCACCACTGTGTACCTCTTTGTGTGTAACTGCGTCTGTATCAGGCGTCTCCCAGACAGGAATGTTTGGAATCATGTGAATGTGAATGTGAATGGGATTTTTGTTTGCTGTGGGAGCTAACCCTCTCATGTGGCAGAAAATGATGACTGGCACAGCTCACTGGTTGCAGTGCCTTCGCTCAACTGAAAAATAAAATGTGCATGTTGAATAGGAGGAGTACGTTACTACTGTAGCTGTTAAAATTCCCCTGAGGACAGATCAGACCCCCACACCCTCTCTTTCTCACATGTGTGCACAAACGCTTCCAAGCTCATGTAAGAACTACTATGAATATTATGCATAAAGACTGGAGCAGGAGAAGATAGTAAGAGTAAAATAAATCATCTTTTCAGTCCTGGTTCCTCCAAGGTTAAGAAGGTCAAATGAGGATCACACAAACATGAGGGCAAACAAGAGACAGAGCGAATTTTCCGAACAGTATTTGATGGTGATTTGATGTTTCTAAAGGGCAGAAAAAGAACAAAAATGTTTTGATTTTATACTTGTGTTAGGAATAACCAGGATATATGGGGCATAAAATAAGGTTTTAATGGAATAATCACCAAGAACAATAATGTTAATCTGTTAAAATATATTTTCTGGTCAACAAATGTAATAATATTTATTATTTTACAGCTAAAGAAATGTATTAACAGTCACTGAAATAGGCTGTAAATCTGACATAGGAATGTAAGCACATAACTTACAGTAACCTTGCCTTTTTTTTCTTTATCTTTCATTCCCTATCGTCTCTTTTACTCTCCTTTTGTGATTTTTATTTTTACATTTTTGTTTTTTTAATATTGTGTTCATTTTATTCCATTACTGTTTTTATTATTATTAAGTGTATGCATGCTCCCAAACTGAAAGTGCCTGCCTTAACCCAGTACTTTTTTAAAGCTAACACTATTATAATTTCATGTATCTGTGTGTTTTCAGGGTGCTGAGGGAGCAGTGGATCAGAGCAAAGTATGAGAGGAAGGAGTTCACTGAGCCTGGAAAGACTTTCACATATGAGGAAGGTGAGCGAACACTCTCAAACACACGTGCAGATGGGCCAAAACATCCTCGTGCTAATGAATAATCACTACTCTTTTCCTACAGGAATCAAAGATGGCTTGCTGATGAAGAGGGGGCGGGACAACGGGCAGTTCCTCAGCAGACGATTCGTCCTCTCAGAGAGGGAGGGGACAATAAAGTACTTCACCAAATATGACGTAAGGGCAACTTAGTGAGACTTAAGTGAGACTTAAACCAGCACTTAGGTGGGAATGCTCACAAATGCTGGGCACTATTGGATCAAAAATCACGTCAAGGTTAATTTTTCCTGTATCAAAATAACAAGTGGTTATCTCAATAAAAAGAGAGTATGTGATTCTAATCAGAATAAATAAATAAAGTTAACACCTAAGTAATGGTTCCATATCTTTTCCATCAACTTTGCTTTTTGTTGTATGGATTATAAGCATATTGGATACCTATTAGTTTAATAGTAATAGTAGTAATTTCTGGTCCATTAGTACCTAATTATAAATGACCATATTCTGCAGCTCAGTGATTCTCAAATGAACTGTCAGGCCACACTGATGCACCTTGAGGAAAATCTAGTTGTACCTTAGGACTTAACACAACCAAAAGTTAATAATACAACTGAACAACAACTAATGAACAACTTTTAAATTTACTCTTAATAAAAATGTTGGATAACTTTGTATAATATTATTATTATCTATTATAAGTAGCAGTTGTTTGTTATATTGTATTGTATATTTTTAGGTAAAAATGAAAAAAGTGGAAAAGACTGATAAAATAATTTGAAGGAATAGTTAAAAAATAAGGAACAAGTTTGTTAGCTTGATGCTAACACATAATGGAAAATCCCATTTACATGCTAACAAAAACTAGCCTTGCTATTGTAGGTATTTTACGTAGAAATATGATTGATCTGAGGAGGTTGCCTGTGGCTGAGTGGTTGAAATCAGTGCTCCTCTCATGTTTTAAAGCTCCTGACTCGTGCTGGTGGCCTAGGTTTGATGCCAGCCTCTTGTCCATGTGACATCAGGAACAACTTCTTATTAGCTCTCTTGCTTATTGAGATCTCGTACACAATGGGTCTGTGAAACTAATACTACAAATCAAAACATGATTTGTCACCTTCCAGAGTTGCAACATCAAATTAAGCAATACCAAATGTCGTGGTATACTCTCCAAAAAAGCTCTATTAAGCCTGCTTACAAGCTATATCCATGTGTTCAAAATGAGCAACAACTTTGTTAGCTTGATGCTAACATATAATGGAAAATACCATATACACGTTAACAAAATTTAGCATTGCATTGATGGCATTTTGTCATAGAAATATGATTGATCTGAGGGGCTTGCCTGTGAAAAAGTGGTTTAAATGAGTGGTTCGGGTCCAGCCTCTGGTCCATGTGACATGAGAAACAGCTTCTTTTTAGACTTCTTGCTCATTGAGAATTCACACAAAATGTCTCTATATAATTAATAAAACAAATCAAGACATGATTCTTCACCTTACAGAGTTACAACAGGTTAAGATCACTAAATGCTGTGATATATCCTGCAATGAAGAATTGAGCTGTTCTTAAGACAAAAGTCAGACCAGCCTGGTACTGTAAGAGGTATCAAATCAAGTTGCCTACAAGTGTGAATAGTTGTATTGTGTTACCTTATTTACCAATGAAAATATTAGTATATTTACAAACTCTCCTGTACCTGGACCATGCTGTAGTAGGTCTTGTTCAAATGTTGTAGCTCACTCCCTTCTCATGTTCATTGCCAAATAACCTCAGTACAAATACCTTAATTATAGAGCAGAGTAAATATAGGAGATGATATGAATTTGACACCCTCACATTATGTTCTGCTGTACTCTTCCACACATATACAGTTATCAGCTACATGTATCTTTACTTTTCTCCTCTGCTGAGTCTGAGCGTGCTCAGACAAGCTTAGCCAGCAGTCTGTCCTCTCTGTCAGAGCGGCTGATTCAGTAAGCTGTACAGCACCCAAACCAATTAGAGCTGGGAGCACTGGGAGCACTTTGCCTGTCACAGTAAACCAACTCAGGGCAACTGGGAATAATAGATTCAAAAGGACCTGGAATAAAAAGGCAGCCCCTCCCTTTTTTAATATGGATTTTCTTTGCTTTGGCATGTGTTTCTGCATACAGATTTTGTATGAATGTTTTTCCTGTCCTCAAGGAGTGCTTCCACTGTGAAATATTCTCAGTGTATTCTCCTGGTGGCTACTGAAAACACTGGAACAAAAACATCCTCGTAGAGTCACAGGCGTGATAAAAGTGAAAGAGTTGCTTTTAAAGCCAGAGAGCAAACAAGGCTGCAGAAAAGCTTCAACGTGTGAGGATTTTGCCTTTCTGACTCTGGTCCAACTCATACTCAGAGCTGGATTGGAAGTTTTCTTGCTGTTTTTTTTCATGCTGGGATTTATTTCCAAGAGAGAGGCTGGAATCATATTGTTCAGGATAAATACAAGAATGCAGACGCAGCTGATAGGGATGACTTTTTTTTAGATTCTTGTCATGATAGTTGTAGCTCAGCCTTCACAAACAAGTTAGCTGGGATAAGATTTGGATATGGTGGTAATCAGCAACACTAGCCCAATTCACGGTGGCTTTATGCAAAAAACGAGGCTCCGTTATACCTCGAGACATTCATGAGACATTCACTTCAGTCCCACAAGGCCATAATATCTGTGCTGATTCAGGCTGGGATACATCCTGGATGGGTGTGACATGGCGCATTTTCCCACAGACATACTCACTCGCAGCGCTCCCGTCTCCCGCTGTTACTACCTGTGGAGACAAAGCATGTGGTAGATCATTCGTTCACCCTGTTCCATCTCTGTGACATTCACAGTGGAGACAGACGTCACAGGGGTGTAAATATTATCCTTAAAACAACAGTGTGAATTGGACTAATGACTGATTTTTTTTCAGATTACAGCTTTAGGTGTTATTCTGTTATAAGAAAGAGAATGAAATCTAACCACAAATGTTGATGAATTCTTGCTAAAAGGCTCAGAAGGTTTTTTAATTAACAGGGATGGACAGAGAACACAAATCAGAGTCCTTCAAAGCAGGAAGAGGTGTGAGCTATGAGCCTTATGACAGCAAAGAATGACTGTACAGAGATTAGCATAGATGCTAACAGCTTCAGTAGCAGTTTTATCAGATCTGGACTGCATTTCTTTGTAAAATGAAAAAAAAAAAAAAAAAAAAAAAGCAACACTGACAGCGTTTCTCAATAGAACGGATATTTTCACTCCCCTCCAACATGTTCTGGAGAGTTTGTTCGATGAAGTGGCTCACATTTTTTCCTTTACATCGTGTCAGTAATGCCCTCCTGGTGCATTACCTGATTGGCCTGTAATGTGTCAGATTGACAGAATGATCATCCAGTCACCTGCAGGATATGTTTCTGAAGGGTCTTTTTCCCTCTAATCTTTATATGGGCTGTTTCCCTGATGGACTAGTGAAATATAATCTCTACAGTATACTGAGTGGTCCAATTGGTTTCACTAACACCGTCCTTAATACCACCACAGATGCTGGCTGTTGAACTTTGCTCTGATAACAGCCTGAACCTTCCTTTTCCTTTTTTACCCTGGAGGACACAACGTCCATAATTAGATAACATGATGACTTTCTCCACTGTCCATCCCTCCTTCTCTCTTGCAGGCTAAAGAGCCCAAAGCTGTAATCAAAGTGGACTCCATCAATGCAACCTTCCAGCCTGAGAAGATCGGGAACCCAAACGGCCTGCAGATCACCTACCTCAAAGACTACAGCACCCGAAACATCTTTGTTTACCACGAACTTGGCAAGGTCAGCATCAGTGTATTGCACGTGTGTTTGGGTGTGAGACGACCTGTCATGTAAAAAAGAAATTGTAATTGAGATTAAAACTCAATTAATTGTCCAGCTCTAGCCTCAGTGGAAACACGCGAGCAGAGTGGAGACAGTACACAGGAAAGTAAAGATGATTAGCGCTGTTTCTTAATCAAAACCCTCAAACGCCTAAAGTCGACTTCACACTTCGCTCTGACAGGATAAAAAGGAGTTCACCATGAACATTTATAGCTTCTCGCATCTGCCTTATAATGCTTTTCTTTTGGAGTGATAGGACCTCAGGCTCAACTCATAACAACTACATATAAAGAGACACACACATGCTGACTACCATCCATCTCCAAGTCGATGGCACACAGCTGTCGCTGGACCTGTTTTACAGTAGAAGGGAGCTAATTAAGAGATAAAATCATTGGAATTGCACCACAAACTGTTTGTGAATGTGTGATGTTTGTCTTACAGTGTCATGTAAGACATCATGAAGCTGCTTTGTTGACTTTGGCTGTTGTTGTTAGCTGTAGTGATGCACCTTCTCGTAGTTGCAATCAAATCGGTCAGAAACCTGAGGTTGCGGCCTGGGCGGGGAAAAGAATTTGGATGATTGGCCAGAGTTGTGGGAAACTTGCAGTGATTAGATCCAATTGTGAGGCCGTGCCAAATTTGCAAGGATTTGCTGAATTTCCATTGATTTTTGTGAATGTGAAATTGCAATTTCCTGGAGGGACTGATATATATCACCAGCCAATCCAGGTGACAGCCCATAAAAAGTGTTTGGGCAGGGCAGGACCATTCATAAAAAGTTTCCTTGGGGCAAAAGGATGCTCGTTTTGTCAGTCACATTCATTAATTGCATCTGTATTCAGCAGAGACAAATGTGGCAAATAGGGCTGAAAGATATATTGTTATCGTATCTATATTGAGATATGAACATTCAAGATATTAATATTGAAAAAGCAACGATATAAACGATATAGATTTTCCCTGCGCTCGCCCTGCATGTACAGCTAAGGAAGTCACAACAAATTTCATTTTTACGATTGCCCTTGAATGCACCGCTAAGGTTAGCCAACCACAAACCTTTTTTATTTTGCTTGGTTTTCACTGAACCCGTAGTCATATCGTATCGTATCGATATCGAGATACCTGGCATGAATATCGAGATATGAAATTTTGTCCATATCATTCAGCCCTAGTGGCAAGGACAGATTTATGATCTGGGTGTCCAGGGGTTTGTCTCTATCATGAATTCTTATTTTTAGTAAATTTGTCTCTGCCTGGATGGATACATCTATGGATGTATGTATGTGTATATACATGTATAAAATATATTTTCAGATATTTTAGCCCAAAGTGTCAAGACCCAAGCAGCGTTCTTTGGAATAGGAAGAGATGTGAGCTAGGGCTGAAGGATTTATCGTTTTCAAATCAAAATTGCAATTTCAGAAAACGCAATCATGTGATCACCAAAGCTGCAATTTCTTGCAGCGCTCCTTACTGACGCAGGATCTGTTGTGTCAACTATTTTACACATACTTTTTTAATTTGCATTTAATAGTGGCTCGCAAATGAATGGCTTACTCACAACTGCGAATCGGTTCTCATTGAGAGAGAAAGTGCAGTTCAAAAGAGTTGACTTGTTCGCGAACATCACATCTCCACTGCAAAAGGGCTAGTAAACAGGTCAGCAACACAAAGCCTCTGTTTAGGAGTAGAAGTTGGATTATCCCTTAAATAATGAAAACAGATTATTTATCATCAATATTAGGTGATAAATAATGTGTTTTGATCATTGATTTCCTTACTGTTGTCTATACTGTAAACATAGTAAATATTGCACTGAAGCGTGATTTGAAGAAAATCGTTAATCGAGTTGAAATCGCAATATCTGCCAGAAAAATTGCAATTAGATCTTTTCCTGAAGTCGTTCAGCCTTAGTGTGAGCTATGAGCGAGATGACAGCAGAAAGTGACTGCTCATACAGAGATTATCATAGATGCTAACACCTTCAGTAGCAGTTCTTCAGATCTGGACCTCATTTCTATAATGAATGAAAAACAAATAAAATTTCTCAATAGAAAAGATAAGTTCACTTTACTTTCACCATGTTTTGTCGAGGTTTGTCCTATGAAGTGGCTCATGTTTTGTACATTATGGCACCATTGCCTGCCTGCTACACTGTCTGATTGGCCCCTAATCAATGAGATTAAAAGAACGATCCTCCAATCACCTGCTGGATATGCTTTTAAATGGTTCTGCCCGTTCCCAGACACTTTTTATGGACCGTTGCTCAGATGAGCTAGTGGAATATATTGAACAGTCCATCTTGTGTGTCTGGTTTTATTATTGTAGCTTGAAGGTTCATTCCCAACCTTACACAGTAACTGATTTTTGTAAACTTAACAGTATTTTACCGTAATACCCACAGCTACCTACTGTAAAAGTCTATGCAGTAAATGACTGTAAATTGCAAAAGGTTATAAGAAAACATACTGATTTTGGCAAAATTAACAGCATTTTACCATAAAATCTACAGCTTCCTTTAAAATGTCTATATAATTAATTACTGAGGAGGGTAATGGATCAAGAGAAAATTCCAATTTTGCCAAGAAAACTGACAAGTTGCAGGCAAAATTGCTTTGAGTAAATGTTTCACATTTTTGAGTTTGAGTTAATGTATTTTATTGAATAAAATATTGATGTAAGTGATTTTTTTTTACAAAATGATATCTTTCTAATAAATGATCAGTAAAATAGTTAAAAATATAGTAATATAAAGTAAAATACAGCAAGTTCACTGTAATTTAAAATGTATTAAAAAGTTGTAATATAAAATACAGAAACGATACTGTAAATGAAAAAAAAACAGTAAAGATGCTTTTTCTGAAAATACAGCAATTATTCTCTAAATTGAAAGACAGTAGTGATACCTTGAATAAAAGTACAGTAGTAAAACAATTACAGCAAATACAGTAATAATGCTCAAAATTAAAGTTATGCTAGTGTAAAGACATTTACAGTAACTTACTGGCATCTTGCTGCAAGTTACTGTAAATTTTCAGAGTGTAGGGAGAGCATCTAGTTCAGTTTGCCTTTATAGTTTTTGATGAATTTATCGACCATCTTCATTACGTTTCAAAAACCTTTAGTGTTACATCTAGTTTTTCTTTTGTGAGAGAGGAGGTCCTAAAAAAGACAAAATTACAACAGGGACTGACTGATTTTTTACTTTCTGTGCATGAATTAGGAGATTGTCGACTGGTTTAATTCAATCCGTGCTGTTCAGCTTCACTATCTAAAGGTGGCCTTTCCTGGAGCAACAGATGCTGAGGTAAGCAAAATGATTAGAATGAAACTGTCCCCACTGCTTATGAAGTCTATGCCTCATCATTGTGTTTGACTTTATTCCTTTACCTTGCTTTTTTTCAGCTGGTCCCCAAACTAACCCGAAACTTCCTGAAGGAGGGATACATGGAAAAGACCGGACCCAGGGCAAGTAGCACACTACACACTGCAGATCTTTATTTAAATTAACACACACTTTTGCTTTCTGTACATATTTCTCCCACAGACAGTATATTTTAATTTGAACGCAGCAAATTTAGGTATAGGTCTGTATTGAATTCATTCTGGCTTTAGAAATGAATTTACATAAATACAATGATGATCCTCAACAGGAAAGCCTGTTTTAATAACTGCTGTATTATTGTAAATTGAATTAAATGCCTGGGGTCGGATGTCTTAATTACATTTACTAGACCTTCTTTTAAAATGCTGAGTTAATTTCCATCTGCTGTTTTTGTCAATTAAACTAATACCTGAGGGTTCCCTATGATTTGTTGCAATTATGGAAATCAGCATACTGACAGTGAAGATGTCGACTCTTTAATGCTAATTTCACAGTAGCTCCAATTACCTCTTACTTAAACTCTAATTAAGCCTCTAAATATGAGAGCTTGTTGATATTGTGGGTTTACAACCCTATTCTAGATAATGACTGAGAAAGCAGTAAAGACATCAAGACAGAAGATTGGTTTAGTATTTCTCTTTAAGGTCATTTTAAGGAGTTAAAAATTGAGACAGAAAGTGGTGCTGTATAGCAGAGTTTCGAGAGCAGGACCACACCTCAACCACGCCTCTTCCGTGTTCCTATAAATTCAGACCTGACCATTTCCTTCCTTTGCTTCATTCACACAACGCACCTCCGCTCCCACCCCTTTTTATATTTCATCTTTCCTCCTTTCCTTGGGGCCTTATGAAGGGGGTTCATCGTGCCCTGGTGCTACAGCGAATTCCCCAAGAAGTTTCCCAAAATCATAATCCGCTTCATTTATCTGCTATGGTGATCGTTATCTGCTACACGTAATAATAATTGTCAAATTCACCCTGTTGACGGTGTGGTACTTGCTAGTGAAAGGGCAATGACATGCCATAAATTAGCCCGAAGTCTGACTTTATCCTGGGATGCCTGCTTTAAGGACCATGACCTCTGGAAATATGGGGCAACCAAGTGTTCAGGACATGTGCATCTCAAAAAGAGACGTATTTAACTAAAATTCTTATGCTTGATTCAGTACAGAGATGAACTGATACTTGTACAGTTGAAGACCTGTAACTAAGATGCAAATAAAAAGGATGTTAAAGAGCCAAAATAAAACAATTCTGCAAATCAGACATAAATACAGACACCTTTAGTGAGCGCTAACAATAAATGCTACAACTGAACCATGAAAAAAATGTTGGTACTTAGCTGTAAGTAAGCCTTATTCAATTACTATGCATCAGTATGTTAAAAAAAAAAAAAAAACCTTCCAGTTTTCACACACTGAGCATGCCTGATCCAGCTGTATTCTCCCTTGATCTGAGACACCCTGTTGGAGTTCCTGTCATTTAAGGCCCTTTCTCCACTGCTCTGCAATGATTGATCAGTCCAGCTTTGCTCAGCAGCATGTTTTCAATGACTCTGCTGTCTGTGGTTCATGCTTTGCACAGGTTTGCTACCTCGAGGCAGTGGGCTTTAACTGCCAATGAAACAATGGTAAGTCTGTTCAGGGGGATTGAGGGGGGAAGATGTTTTAGGCCGCTACTGGTGCCATAAATATGGGTAGGGAAAAGTTTTGATTTTGCTGAAATTTTGTCTTGTTGATAGAAGTGCTCTATCAAGCAGAGGAGACATGTTAAACGCACTAAAGGGCATATTTATGGCTCTCAAAACCATCTTACAATGGAGTAACTGTTGTAAATTTTGCGATGATAAAAATGCCATAGCCTTCATTGATGAATTAAAAAAATCATAGCCCAATGAATCAATAACAATCATTTTTAGCCCTACAAAGGTTTATCTCTTATTCCTGAATGTATATATCCAGACCTTTGCTATGGGTTAAAGAGCCCATGTTATGGTTTTTTGAGTTTAAAATGTCCTTTTGTGTTGAACAAGTATCTTCTGCATGATGGGGCACTTCCATGCACAAGAGAAAAAGTCTGTGGCTTCCTCCTCTCCCCCCCTTTACAGCGCCAGTAGCTGCCTGAAACAGCTTGTAATCCCGACCCCCCAAATAGACCTACCAGTGTGACATCCAACCATTGTTTTTGGCAGTTTAAGCCCATTGGCTGGTGCTGGCAAATCCAATGCAGAGCAGAGATAATAGAAAGAATGCAGAGTCGATGACAACATGGTGGCAAGCAGTGCTGAACTGATCGATCACCAAAGGACAGTTGGTCAGCTAATCAGAGTGGACTGGGTCCGCATGGGGAAGGTGGCAGGGGCTCAAACAGAGCAGAGTGAGAATACAGCTGGATCAGGATGACTTAGTATGTGAAAACTAGAAGGTTTTTTTGAACAATAGTAGGGCCCAATAAAATCTGCGATCACAAAACTGCGGACGGATTCACAGAATTGGACGTTAAACCCGGAATGCAATATCAATTCGGAATATCACGGAAATGGCCAACATTTCACGTAAAAGCTTTTTTTTCCGCATAAAAGGCATGTATCTCATGGGAAAATGCTCTGAAGGGGTCACTAATGATTGGGACAATGCACACTTCACTTCCCCTCCCCCTCCTCCTCCCCTCATTAACAATGCAAACATGTCGAAGCCGCCACCTGAGACACCAGCTAAGTTAGCAAAGAAAACGAAACTCCCGGCTAACTCCAAAGTACAGGGCAGAGTAGATTGCCAATGATTATTATGAGTCAGGCAATCAAATGTTCTGCAAATTTTTAAGATATGTGTGAGGACCCCCTGAAGAGTAAGTGATTATGTTTCATTACTTCATACTGTGTCTTGGGGTTAAATTTGCGTAAAATACTAAAAACCGAATTCTCAGAAAATTAAAACAGAATAAAACAGAATATGAGGAAAAACTAAAATGGAATTTGGGAAAAAAATAACAGATTTTGTAGGGCCCTCCATAAGTGATGAGAACATACCCTGTCCGTCATCAAAAATTATTATGAAAATAGGTTAAGGCAAATTATGGTCAAAAGCTTGCATTGCAAACAATAAAATTGCAGTAGTCGGGCAATTTTCTGAAAAACAAAAAGAACATTTTCCCGTCTTCATTTTGAATTGAATTACAGTCTGAAATGCGGTTTAACAAGCTGTGCACAGTTCCCCTCTCAAATCTCCTCCTCTCCTTCTCCCTGCTCTAATAGAACAGGAACAGAGCGAGGAGGTTAACAATCCTGTCAGAGCGTCTGCTCCTCACCACCACTGACAGTCTGACTGACAGCTGAGAGGCCGTACCTTCTTCCTCATTCCCTGTCTGTCTGTCTGTGAGGGAATAAAGGGATCCCAGCTTAGGAGCCCCTTAATCCTCGGGGTGTCAAACCCTTAAATTAAACACAGTAACATGAACATCTGTTGGGATTAAGCTCACAAAGCAGCACTTGTACCAACACTTTCATATCAACATTTGTACAAGAGAAGATGCTCCTACATCTTCGGACTCACACAGAAGCAACCTGATACTGAGAAACCTGTTCTTCATCCAGACACACTGACTCTTTGTTTGAGCCCCGTCTGTCGGGCTGAGATGAAAAGGCTTTCTTGCTTCGTTCAGAGGATTGATTTGCCAAATGGACGCCATAATTCTTGAGAGACATATTTGTCTAAGTAGTCACAGGAGAATTGAAAGGGCAACAGTCTGTCGTTCAAGCCTGTGCAACAATAAGAATATCAAACACTTTCATGAGGCAGCAGTTTGGGACCTCATTATTGAAAGTCTAAGCAAAAAGTGGAGGCCTATTTTATTCTGCAGAACACTCTAAAGGTGTGAAGCTTTACTTCTATAGCACCTACTCAGAGGGTTTTAAGGCTGCCAAATGTAAAGCCTCAACTGTGACAATAAGTTCGATATCAATCCCAAGAATCAAATCGATGTCAGGGAGCTATAACATTGGTAAAATAAACATTCAAGTAAGGCTACCAAGGGGAAACCAATTGTTGAGTTAGGAAAGAACACCACTAAACAAATCAGAAGAGCATCAGTGCTTTAATTTTATATCTTTTAAAGCCTGAGATCATGCTTTTTTTTAGGGATTTATTCTTTGGAGAGTGTTTCAACAAGGCTGCACGGAGATAAAAGTGGAGTTGAATCACCACAGGCATACAAACATCACCTCAAAGTCTCTCTCAGGTTACAGTATCTAGCTATAGATACAACAAACACACAGTCTTTTATGCCTTTATCGCCAAATATGTTTTCATCAGCGTGTGCACACATACTGTTGGTCGATGACATTCTTGTGAGCAAGATATATTGAAGACAATTTGATATATTTTC
>JBAMNC010002683.1:0-15410 GCA_037902135.1 Cetoscarus ocellatus
CATGAGGACAAATAATGACTATTTTTTGTTCTAGTTTTGTTTTTGTAGTGTGTGGTGTGGCAAAGGGGAGGGACACGCGAAACCACACACCAACCAATCATTCACCAACAACCAGGGCCTCTAGGGTGATCAACAATACTTTAATGTAAACAAACATAGTGAACAACATCTAGAGAAATTACAAAGATAAATGCGGCTAGCAACTAGCTTCCTATGACATTCTTGGTGGCTGTGAATTCCATCTAGCTCCTCTCCTTATTAGATGTAAATTACGGGCTACACTGTGTAGACGCTTGTCTTACAAAACAGATGTGAAACTGAGCCAATGCACCAAATAAACACAGTCTCAAGCCCCAGTTCCACCTTTTCAAGCCATAATATATTTGAAACTTCACCTCCACTCAGAACTTTGTGCAGACAGAATGGGGGGAATGAGTTGACCCCTCATTTTATCCATCTCCAGAGGCAGGCGTAAAATTAAAGTTCTGGGAGTGAGTGTCTCTGCCTTCTTGTGTATAGGTGCGTGCCGTGCCGTGTTGGCCATATCCAAGCAGCATGACAGCGTGAACTGACAGACATTACACCCTCAATATGTAAACGGCTGGGAATACATCTACGTTTTATACAGTCAATGGCCTATACTCCCTAGCAGCTGACCTGTCTGATTCAGTGTCTGTGATCAGACAGATCCAGCTTGCCAAGCCCCAATCTACAATGATCATGAGCGGTCCAAAGTGGTACAGCCCAATCAGAGTCCTTTAGAGCAGGAAAGGGTGAGAGCCACGAGCGAGAGGACAGCAAGAAGTGACTGCATGTACAGAGATTACCATTGATGCTAACAGCTTCAGAGGTTTAATCAGACTGGACTGCATTTCTTTATTAAATGATCAATTATCAAATAAACAGATATCAACACTACAAACCTCTCTAGAAAAGATTATTTTTGCTCCACTTCCGATGTGTTTTGACCAGAGCTGTTTTGTTTTACAAAGTGCCTCACGTTCTGTAGCGCTGTAACGCCTGCCTACCAAATTATCTGACTGGCCCATAATGACTGTGATTGGCGGAACAATCATCCAATCACCTGCCAGATATTTTCTGAGTTAGTTTTATGGAATGGCTCACAATCTGTCCTTTGCACTGTGGCAGTTGCGCCTACCTACAACCTTATCTAATCTCCCATAATGAATGTGACTGACAGAAAGATCGTCCAATCACCTGCTGGATACATTACTGGAAGGTTCTGCCCTCCCCAAACACTTTCTAAGGGCTCTTTCCCAGATGGACTTGTGAAACATTTTGAATGGTCCATATCGTGTGTGAGGTTAGGTAAGACCTGAACATAATAAAATGATCCACATCCACTTTGAAGTTTAAATGTTTTAGACAACAAAACACTGGAATTGTGTTTTATGTATTCACAGCCAATCCTCAAAACCTGAGATATAAAAAGTCAAATCTGTGCATCCCAAGGAGAGTTTCTCTGAATGTTCATGAGGGAGGATGAAGAGGACACAGCTCGTAGCAGGGTGGGGGTGTTGGGGAAAGGACGCACCCTGCTGTTCATCGAGAGTCATGGATCCCAGCTGTTTGTTTACCACAGACGAGGGGGAATCTGGAACACAAATGAGACCGACTAAACATCGGACACAGAAGTCTAACCTGAGGACTCACACATTAAAGACGCATAGGGGTTAAAAGTTTTAACTCAGGTTAAAAAACCATCATGATCCAGGCCAAGCAAGAGGAGCTGTAAAGTCAGTGGCAGAGAAAAAGCATCATCTGATCAAACACATAAGACAAGGGTAATTTCTCTCGCTCTCTCTCTCTGTGCAGCTTCATGATTATCAGAGGTTAGTTTAAAGAACTGAATATGGCACATTCACACATGCTTACTGCACATTCTGCTCATGAATCCTCTTGCATTTGGCATTAAATGCAGCCACTCAATCTCAATATAAAAGGACGTAACAGGCAGATAAATATGAATATTTAAGGATTTATGGACCAAAAAAAAAAGATGTTGTTGTCTAAAAGTTGGATGAAATCAGATTGTCTAGTTGAATAAGTACCTGCTCAAAGGAAATAAAACATTTATGCTTTAAGCCATTTTAGAGGATGCTTTGAAACAGATGTAGTGAAGTTCAGAAACCACATAATGGACAGCAAAATACAGATTCTACTGTTCCTACATAAACATGACAACATCCAAATATATATTTTTAGGATAATGTAGGGACTTTTGAAAACATTGGAGATACAAACATTTTTGAGTGTGCATCAAAAATCACCCAACCTTCATTTCAGGGCTTTTCTAAATACAACTCCTCCCGATTGTTTGGATTTGTGTGGATTTATTCTTACCAAGACTGTTATGGCTCCATAAAAGAAGCGTGAAAGCTAAATACAATCCCTTTTCTCAGATAAAATCTAGGAAACTCATTCACTCAGAAAAGCATTTGATTACTTGAGGGTACTGGAGTTGTTCTTTTTTTCTCTTTTCTAATGCTAGCTGAAAATGTACAATTGAGACCATAAAATTTTGTTTAAATCAGTTTCTGACAATTTCTTTTTTCTTTAAAAAAAAAACAAACAAACAAAAAAAACCCAAATAATTAGCAGCCCTCATCACTGTTGTTCACACTGTTTGTGATAAAAAGGAAGAGAAAATGTTTTTCTGGTTGGCATGTATCATGGTGCCACTATTCACAATAAAAAAATATTTGAAATGAAAAAAATAAAATCAGTTTCTGTGTCATTTTTGAACATTTGGGAACCGAGTTTAATTGAGGTTTATATGTTTACCCACGAAAGAAAAGGCATGTTACATCTTTGTTAACAGAGTAACAATTTGTGGGGATAATTTTGATTAACATGTCAACCTCTAACCTTACAGTGCAGCTGGATCCGCCTAATTTAAGGTCTGTAATCAAGCAGATTGCCAAGCTCGTCACCAAAATGACTGAGCTCGGTCTGCAGAAGCACTGCCCAATCAGTGTCCTTTTAAGCAGGAAGAGGCGGGAGCGACTGCCAGTACAGAGATTAGCATAAATGCTAACTGCTTCAGTAGCAGTTTTGTCAGTTTTCTTTTTAAATGGAGACAAATAATAACTCTGAAACCATTTATGATAGAAAAGATTTTTTTGTCCCACTTCCATCGTGTTTGTTGAGAGTTTGTTGTATGAATTGACTTTTTTCCACTTTCCACTTTGGCAGTGGCCCCCCTACCACTACATCTACTTAGCCCTGATTAGCCTGAATGAATGTGATTAATGACATGATCATCCAATCCCCTTCCGATATCTTTCTGAAAGGTTCTGCCCTCTCCAAACACTTTCATTGAGCTGTTTCCCAGATGGACGAGTAAAATGTATTCTGCATAGTATATATCAAACTGTCAAGGGGTGTCAAAAAGCATTACAAGTGCTAGAGGTAGGTTTTTAGGGTCAGTGAATCATATTATGAGGGTTACTTCATCATGAACTATTGCTTAAAGGTGTGACATCAACATTTGAGCTACCTTGGCGGAGGTTTGTGTTCTCTGAGTGCTGTCTAGTTCAGAAGATGTGAGCGAGGTTTTATAGTTACATAGTTGTCTGTCTGTTGTTATAACTTCATGAAATAAGGAAACAAGAGGTTTCAAATTTTCTACAAAGTTTATGTACTCTAAAGCTTTACTTTTCTCTGCATTTAGTGCACTAACACAACAAATTCCTCTGATAAATAATGATACCAAACATTGCTTAGATCAAACCAGAGTGAATCCAGTCCAGTGTTGAGGTCTTCAGTGAACTGATAATTTGTGCATCATCAAACATGAAAAAACAACACGAGCCATGACGATGCCAAAGCAGAGCTTCACACTGGCTGGTGCCACTCCAACAGGTGAAAACTCAAGCAACAGGTGGAGCGATGGAGTGAGTGTTAGTGAGCAACAGGAGTGACAGCTACAGAGGAATGAGGAGAGGATCAGAGTGAGATTAGAGGTCAGTTCTAGCAAGATCCAGTCTTTCTAAGGGCAAAGGGGAGGATGGCAGGGGAGGCAAGGGGGTCCAGGCAAAACAGCCCGCATGGAGGGGGTGAGGAGCTCAGAGGGTAGGGTAACCTGTAGGGGACAGCGTCTCAGCCGCAGCATCAGCAGCAGAGGGTCTTTGTCTCTCAGGAGCTGCAGAGGAGGAAGAGGAGGAGGAGGAAGAAGAAGGGGCTGCTCGCTGACCCCGTCCTGGAGGGTCGGCCAGGCGGAGTAACCTCTGCAAACGCCTACAGACTAAACTTATGGGCAGCCGGTGAGGACCGAACTCTGACAGAGAGGGAGAGGAGGAAGAGGGAGAGGGATGCACGATTAGACGACCAGAGGGGAGGATGTGAGGGAGACGAGGAGGAAGGATGAGAGGATGCTGAAGGAAAAACAGTGACGTGAGGCTGCTGCTTGAGTGGAGTGGCTCCAACAAACACACATTAAACACACAAACAAACACACACAGGTCGTGACCGTTTGGATTTTTCACTAAACTGTTTCATTTGAATGCTGATTTGTTTTTCTAGTTCAGCTTTTACTTTGTAAAAATGTGAGCTTTTTTGTGTTAGTTGTACTGTTAGTCTTTAGTTTTATTTTTATAATTTATTAATATAAACCATAAAACAGTGGTCACCAACCTTTCCCACTAAAGACCCTCAAAAACTTTACCAGAGAGATTTGCCACCAAAATTCACTGAGAAAAACAAAAAGGCATTTAATTCACTCTGATTTAGGCTTGTAGACGTGAAGTGTTGCCTAAAACTGGACTCAACACAGTCCAGTTGCCTTGTTTGAATCTTCAAGATAACCATGACCTGGATGAATGAGAATCTACACAGACGTGTTGCCTAAAAGCTAATTGCATAAATCTGTTTGGAGCATTTTATTATCCAGAGCAGCAGTTTCTCAAATGGTTTGGCCTCTAGAGCCACCATCACTCCTTAGTGTCAGGCTGCCACCCAAATCAACTTATCAAATTTAACTAATACAAAGATGCTGCACTTTGAACCTGAGATAGTACAGAACATCACAGTCTGCCAACACAACAAAAGTTTCATGAGATACCAAAATGACCAGCAGGTGGCGACGCTAGAGACGGAAATTCCTTTCTAACATTTAATTAGAAGCATTTTAATTAGCGACATAAGGTTTCAAGACCTTAAATCTAATTGTAGCTGTGGTAACCCTGCATCAGTGAATACTTACTGAACAGCCCTGTATTAATAATATTCAATCAGCAGTACTAAATAAGCTATTGATCACAGGGTTGTCACAACACAAAACATTTCAGTTGCTTCTGCCTTTCTTTTAACAGACTCCATAGAGCTTTCATGCACAAACATGAAATAGGAAAATCCATGTACTGAGTTGTTTCAAAAAATCTTTAAAAAATATAGCTTTAGCTGAGTACCTACTTATTGAATATATAACAAACACCTTCCTATTAAAACGTGTCAATTAGCGTAACAGAGTATTATCATTACCTTTTGTTATGGAGTGTGAATAGATGGCAGACCAATGCATAAAAAATCCTCTTCAAAATCAAAGCAGGATTTTATTTCTAACTTTGTTTCCAGGCAAAGGCTCATGACCCACTGAAAAAGGGTCTGTGACCCACTTTTGGGTCATGACCCACCAGTTGAGAATCACTGATCTACAGCAGTGGGTCTTAAATGGTGTGTGGGATGACGACACCGGTGTGCATTGAAACAAGCTCAGTGTGCCTTGGGAATCTGTACAACCATGTGTTACTACTGCAACTATTCCCCGACTAACAATTTTGTTTTTGATCAGACCGTGATATGCTTTGATCTTCATATAGAAATACAGATTTTGATGTATTTTTTTTACTCCAGTAAAACCTTGAAGAGTTAATAGCATAGCTAGGTTAGAACAGAGATTGAAAAAAGAAGCAGGTTTTGTAATTTTCAAACCCAAAAATAAAAATGTTAAAAGGCATAGTTCAGTATTTTTGAAGTTGGGTTGTATTAGGTATTTGACAACAGTCAGTGAAGTGTCTGATAGGGCTCCCAGCAGCACTGGACCATTAAAGAGAACAAGCTCAGATGAACGTAAGGTACACTGCCGTTGAAGGGCACAGTTATTTTGTAAATGTGTGAGTTTAATGTAAAAACAAGAAATGGATCTATGTTGGGTAAAATGTGTGGGCAAAAAATTTCAGAGCCCTTTATCATGAAGGTTTGTGGGTATAGGCTTGCAGGTAAAAGGTTAAGTTTGATAATCGTAAGCCTGCGCATCGACAGAAAAAGGAACGTCATCGTCACTTATTACTAATATTGAGGAAAAATCAAGCGCTCCAAACATTTTTACCCAATCTCACATTTGTTCCAACATAGCTTCGTGGCTCATTTTTACAAAAAAACTCAAACAATTACACAAATAACTGAACCCATAAACAACAGTGTACCTCTCCGGTCATCTCAGCTCCTTAAAGATGCAGGGCTGCTGAGAGGCTTTTCAGTACCTGATACAACCCAACTTCAAAAATACTGAACTACCCCTTTAAGCTTATTGATCGACACTAACTGTCAAGCTCCAAGCACATTAGCACTGATACTGATCCTTAAGGAAGTTGTTATTGATTCTACATTGGATTGTTTTTGATTTCCATCCTAAAGCTTACAAAGGGTTTCATTCCAGTTTAATAACCAGAGTGTCATACCCTTTAAAGATCCACTAGAAAAGTCTCAATAATCTACCAGGGGATCAAGATAGGTTGGTGACCCTTGCTATTAAATTCAGTATAAAAAAAAGGAAAAAATGACTTAAGAGCTGAACTCCAGGACTAAAGGTGACTTGCCAGAGACAAATGGTAAGTATAAGAAATGTGACTCAGTGAGTTTGGATCAAAAACAAAAGGACATCCACCCTCATGTCCATAATTTTACTCTATCATGTTGAGAATACCCAAATTCTTATTTTGGTTAAGTTAACAAAAGTGTTTTTTTTTTATCTAGTTTGAGTTAGTTTGTGAGTTTTCACTAAGTAATATAACCCTGACACACTGAAACAGGGACTGATCTGAAACCTCTTTAGTGAGAAAAACATGTTTCTAGCACCGAGGTCGTGAAACTCAGTCACTCCTGATGCTTACCTGACAGAGCGGGTTCTGAGGTGGGCGTTTGTGTCGGCGTTTGGCGTCCCGTGCTGTCGGCCTGACTCCTCTGCTCTGAGTCAGGCGAGGAGGTGAGCGGGGAGGAGGAGGGGGGCGAGCTCTCCACTGACGAGGAGCTGGAAGGTGGAGGAGCTGTAACGGTTGATGATGACCCTGAGGAGGAAGAGGAGGTGGATTTAGGCATGACGACAGAGCTGTCAGCAGAGGCAGATCCAGAGGGCTGCTCAGGCGCTTCTGATGCGGCGGGCCTCTCTGTGGTGCTGGACTCCTGGGTGGAGTCTCCTGAGGGTGCAGCTGGAGCACTGGACGGACCTCTGGACGAGCAGCTGTTCCTGTAAACAGAGAAAAAGAAAATACATCTACAGCCCCAGGAGATGAGGTGTTTCAAAATGATTAAATGCTTTTTTAAAAGGTTTGCAGATTTTATTGTTAATTTTAATAAGAGTCTTAAATTAAACTTGTAAGGAAGTTACATTTTTGCCGGTCTTTGTCAGTTTGTTTGTTTGTTACCTCCAGCTGTCTGTAAGCATGATCTCTCCAAAGTTCTCAACAGATTCTAAAGAATTTTTCAGGGAAGGTTTAATGTTGGTGATCCCAAGCCAGATGTGGATACAGAATTTTGCTAGTTGAGTCAGTTGTACATTTTTCCTTCTAACCTGGATAACAATGTCAGAAATGCCTTGGCGGAAGTTTGTGCTCTCGATGCACTTCTACTTAAAAGTGTGCTGTTAAAAGTGTCAATTTAAAGGTCTAAAAATAGTATTTTTATCTTCCACTGCTTATTCTTCTTGAAACTAACAGCTGGAACTGTCATACACCACCCTGCATGTAAAAAAAAACAACTTACTTTAAGTTTTTTTTACATGCATGATTAAACTTATTAATATTAAAACATGCAAAGCCCCTTGTTATTTTTTTGATATTTTATAAGTTATTTCTTATGCAGTTTGGTTCAAAAAGGGAGATCCTCTTCTCTATTTGTTGAATAAAACTAGAGATTCTTAATCAGTCCAGGATTTGATGAATAACTGAACAAAGGAACATAACTTGCATAAAATCTTTGCAATTCTTTAAGGTATATTCTGTATATGGATAGATAAATAAATTTAAACGTACTCTATGTATGTGTGTACAGCTGTATACGAGTGTTTCCATTTCTTGCTTGAGTCTCTAAATCCCTCAGAATTCCGAAATAAAAAAACAACGATTATTATCCTGATTAAAACTAAACTAAAACTAAGAAAAAAGGCAGATGGAAAAAATGGACAAATGAAGTAACCCAAACTACTTGGTTGGTGTATCTAGCAGCAAAGACTTGCTGCATGAAGCCTGTTTGATGCTTGACACATGAACGTCCGCATGGCCAGCGTTACTTTACATTCAGAGGAGCCCTTTCGCCTGGCTCCTGTGCAGCAGATTTTTGGGAGAATATTTGTTCTGCGGCAAGGAGGGGGCTGTATGAAGCATAAAAACACTGAGCGTTTCCGCACCATGAGTCAGTGACAGTTTGCGTACACCCGTCCATCCAAGTGGAAAGCATAACCAAGCCGTAAAGCATATCCATGTTAAGTAGGCTCAGAAATACGCCTTGATCTGCTTGTAATTATTGTCACCAAAGAAAATAAATAGGACCTCCCTACATAACTATCATCTTTAAGTCATTTTTAATTACTTTGATTTCAAGTGTCTTCAGTTCAGGTCTGCTTTGAGTGAATTTTGTGGTTTGTACTGATTCAAGCTCATTCTCCTTAGAGGCCACATCAAACGTCCCGCTGTAAGATTGGAGAAATTAGAACAGCATCTTTTTAATGTAGCCTTTGAAAAAGCATCAAACGCAGCACAAAAGAGCCGCTCAGTGTATGTCTATGTGTCTTAAGGCCTCTTTTCCCTCCTAAGTGGTCGTCCGAATCACATCAAGGGTCGCTTTCAATCAGTGCTGCAGAGAACAGGCTTTCAGACGCTGCTTGTTGCCGCGCCACATCTCGGCCCTCACCGCTTCTGCCTCGGTTATATAAGACCCACTTTGTAGAAAAGAGAGATTGAGTCAGCGTAAGGGGTCCTGAAGTGTAGTGGGGAAGTTAGAAGTGGAGTGGGCTGTGAGTGTTGTGTAAGCAGTTAATAGAGGTATGAATCTCTGGTATTGCATCACCACAGCCAAGTCAAAGTTATTTATACAGCACTTTTAGAGTGTTTATTTATATAAAAAGTTCTTCTGGCAACAGGTTCATCACTCAGTGTCTTGCAGAAGACCAAAAGCAGATGTAAATGAGCCAGAAATAACAACAGACACGTCACAGACTTCACTCTGCAGGTCTGAAGGCTGTGTGGGTGTGAGGGCCGGCAGGATTCACTTGCAAAGGAAATGATAGAGTAGTTTAAGGCAGTTAATGTTTTATTTTTATTGTGAATTATTGTAACCTGACAGGCCAGATGGACCATTCAATATACAGTATCTCACTAGTCCATCTTGGAAAACAGGAAGTGTTTGGGAATGGTCAGAACCTTTCCACAGCATATCCAGCAGGTGATTGGACAATTGTTCCATAAATCACATTCATTATGGGCCAATCAGATAATGGGAGGTACTCCGGCAGTGTAAAGGACAGAAATGATCCACATCATAAAACAAATGCTCACTAAAACATGTCGTAAGTGGAGAGAAAATATCTTTTCTATAGAGGAGGTTTTAGTGTTGTTGTTTTTTATTTAATAAAGAAATGTAGTCCAGATCTGATAAAACTGCTTCTGAAACTTTTAGCATCTATGCTAGTCTCTGTACAAGCAGTCACTTCCTGCTGTCGTCTGGCTCACTGCTCCCACCTCTCCCTGCTCTAAAGGTCGCTGATTGGGTCATCTCACTTTGGCCCACACACAATCATTGTAGATTGCAGCTTGGCAAGATGGATCTCTCTGAGTACAGACATTGAATCAGGCTGATCCATCTGCACTGCAAGGTTAAAATTATTGGATACTATAAGGAAAATGATTTCTTAAGCTCATTTACATACAGTCAGTAATTTACTCTTAGTCTTAGATTTTAGGGATGGGGCTGTTAGGGATGGGAATCGATGAGATTTTAATTATACAGACAAATAAAGATTCTGCTTGTCGATCCATTTCTTTAACAATACCCTTGTAAATTCCTGATGATTTTCTCTGTGGGCAAAAGTTGGCGTAGAGGTTTTCAGTGACAACAATTTCAAACACTTTATGCTCCTAATATTCAGAGCTTTTCTGCATAGAGGAATGCTTCTGCAATTCGCAGATGTGTTTCACTTACTATAAGTTGTCCAGTAAGCGTCTTTTCTGTCAAAAATTGAGACAAAACTTTGACCCTCTCTGCTCAATGTCTGTCATGATTTTGACTTCTTTGTTGTCATTTCTGCTTACCTCTCTGATTTGCAAAGCATGCAAAACAAAACGGAATGAATTGATTAGTAAAAAGACTACTGATATCGATCCCCTGAGGGAGTTGTTATTGATTGAGCTAATACACCACTTGTTTCCTTGTTTCCTGATTGTGTAGACAGATGTTTATGCCTGTTCAGTCTCACATATTATTCAGATGTTGATCATTGTGGTCTTCATAACTTTGTCAGAGTTGTCTCTGCTGCCGTGTTGACACTGTCACATCTCCTCTGCCTCTTCACTGAGCCTGCTGGTTATGTGTAGAGTGCAGCTAGTGTCTGCGGTGAATTTGTTCTGTATGATGTGCACAACTGACTGAATCAATGCAGAGGATGTGTGGCAGCCATCATGCATTCACATTCATCATTTCATCCTTTTGACTGTTTAATTTATGTGTCCAGTGAAAAAACAGCTCCTCCCTCCAATTATTTCTGTCTTGTGCCTGACCTTAATATTTTCCTCAGCTTCAGCTCTTTCTGTCCTCACTGTGTAACACTTTTTCCCCAGGTGCCTGACTTCACTGTATGACTTTGTCCTGACTTTTGTCCCTAAAACAATTAAAGCTGACAGAAGCAGAATTTATATTTTCTAATACACTAAGAACATGTGAATAATGTTGTCCTACAGATCTGCATATATCCTCACTGTGGTGTCTTTCTTTTGTCTTTAGGGTTTCTTCAGAAAGCGTAAAACCAGTAACCTGGAGGCCTACGTCAACTGGTTCAACAGACTGAGTTACCTGGTGGCCACTGAGATCTGTATGGTACGTTTATCTTTGAGGGACAATCCAAAACTCCGTGTACGTCTCTGTTTCACACACAGAGGTCTTGTTTTTCATCCAGGGATTTTAGCTTTTGTTTTCATCCTTGCTGTAGTCTGCAAAATGTAGTTCAACTCAGCCACCTGGACGGTGATATTAATCATTTTGGGCTAAGGAAGGCAGGGCGGTTTATTTATAATGCACCATTTATACTCACAGCAAAACTCGAACATGTTTAAAAAAATCAATCTCAATATATCCTGAGGCATAAAATATCTTCTTCTCCTCCTCCCTTGTGTTTTGAAATCATGTTTTTGAAACAGTTTATGTCAAAAATAAATATTTATTTTATGGTTAGTGTCCAGTGAGTTATTGATTTATTTCCTGTTGTGTAATATCATTACAGCCAGTGAAGAAGAAACACAGAGCACGGATCATAGAGTTCTTCATTGACGTGGCCCAGGAGTGTTTCAACATCGGCAACTTCAACTCTCTCATGGCCATTATAAGTAAGTATTTGGGAGAAAACACACTGAAGCTCAACTTTTATCCAAAGAATGCAATAAGGAAATTACATAAACATGGACAATTAGCATATAAAGGTGCTTGTATTTAAATTGTTTAAATAGCTTAATCCATTAGCTCAAATGCTGATGGCGATAGATTCGGTTCAGTTGAAGCCGCCTAATGTGAAGTTTTCACCAGAAACCCAATCCTATTCAGTTGAGACATATAGTGCTGGCTGGATTTAGGCAGACACTAACGGTTTAAGCTTGAACAAACAGAGTTATTGGAGGCCGAAGCATTTCAGGCTGTTTATTTATTTTTTTTGTTTTCTCTTCTGTGAATCCCCATTGTACTGATTCTGTCCCTGTTTTTCAGCTGGCATGAACATGAGTCCTGTTGCCAGACTCAAGAAAACCTGGAACAAAGTCAACACTGACAAGTTTGAAATCCTGGAGGTAAGCAAACATCAATACACTTATTAAGTTTGAAATGTATTAATCACAAATGATTTAATGTTCGACATCTGATCTATATTTTATAGTTTTTTTTCCAGTTTTCTGTTCAAATGAAAAATTCCCGAATCAATTAGACCATATGTCATTGTGATGAACAATTCTGCTCTGTCTGATCTCTCTCAGCACCAAATGGACCATCAAGTAACTTCAGCAACTACCGCACTGCGCTCCGTGGCGCCACCCAGAGGTCAGAGACTGCTCATAGCAGTCAGGAGAAAGTAAGAATGCACTCATGCAGAAGTAAAGACAGAAAACACCTTATTTATTCCTTAGAAATCTAGTTAATGCAAATTTGATTTTTTTTCTCTCCTTTAGATTGTCATTCCCTTCTTCAGTCTGCTTATTAAAGACATCTACTTCCTGAATGAAGGCTGTGCCAGCAGGCTGCCCAACGGACACATCAACTTTGAGGTCGGTCCAGTTTCACTTTCTTGTTCAGTTTTTGTGTGAATCAAATTGAGTTCATTGTCCTTGAATCATCTAATGGAGAAAATAAATTCAAAAAGTAGTAAAGTCTAATTAAAACCAAAGTTTTGTTAACAATATGGATAAAATAATGAAAACATCTTTATATGAAATAAAAGGAAACACAAGGATTTCTAAAAAAGATAATACCTACATGAAACTGTATTTTGTGTTTACTAGACAAATTAAACAAAAAAGTATTGACCGAATCTTCATAGTTTTACATTTGACACAAGTGGAAAGCAACCATCATTAC
Organism: Cetoscarus ocellatus; assembly: GCA_037902135.1. Classification (NCBI taxonomy): domain Eukaryota; kingdom Metazoa; phylum Chordata; class Actinopteri; order Labriformes; family Labridae; genus Cetoscarus; species Cetoscarus ocellatus. The sequence goes on from JBAMNC010002683.1 coordinate 13,066, forward strand.
AGCTTGCTGACTGTTAAGGTAAAAACTTTTGCCATCTAAAACATCTAAGAAAAAGAGAACAACATACTCAAACTAACACCAACATGATTTCAAAATACTCAATTATGCATTTTCAAAATGTAAAACTTGAACAAATTAATATTGAAAAAAATGTAACCTAATAAAAAGCCCAAAACTTTTACAATGTTGATCCGTCACTGTGATGTGATGTGACCACTACTCTTTATAAATGGATGATAGTAAATATTTTCTTGCAATCTTAGTACGCCCCCTTGTGGCAAAAAGCATAGAAAACCTGCACACTGGAGCTAAAAAACAGGATATTTGGGTAAAGTGAAGGAGAGCTGTGTTAAACAGCAGACTCTGTCACTTATTAAGAGAAATATTGTAGTTTAACCACAATGGAATAAAGACTAATAAAAAGCACTAACAATAAAATCTGAAGTAGCAGAAAATACTTTCAAAACAGTCATGGTGCCTGACTTGCAGAAAACACACATGTATGTGGAGGCTGATAGATATTACATAATAAACCCAGGAAGTAAAAAGCAAAGCATTTTTACTTTTTTTTTCTCAGAAGAGGCAAAGCACATTTCTCTGTGAACCAGAAGTTTAGAAAAAGATGTCATGTTCCTCTGATCCCCTTCTAACAACAGTGAAAGTACTGAAAATCAGTTTTGCAGGACGTGGGACCTTTTAAGAATAAAATGTTTTCTTGCTTCACATCTGTTTATTACACAAATAGACAATCAGCATGAAAATAACAGGTCATTTTGAGTGGAGTGAAGGCTTTTTTCCCTTGACAAAAATATCTTTATAGATATCTCTATCTGTGATGATGAGGTTGAATGTATTGGCATATCAGCAAGAATCCAGTATCGTGCATCCCTAATCACTGTGATCATTGTAGATTGCATGCTCAGAGAAGTTTGTTTACACAACCATAGCATCTTGATGATTTACAAATGAAATGTCCATTTTTTCATTTTGTCCATACAGAAACTGTGGGAGCTTGCAAAGCAGGTCAGTGAGTTCCTGGTTTGGCGTCAGGTGGTTTGTCCGTTTGACAGAGACCGCCGGATCCTGCAGTGTCTTGTCACTACGCCTGTCTTCAGCGAAGATGGTTAGTAGGATATCGTCATGTTTATCCTTTTATACACAAAATTGAGTGCTGTCAGAATCAATGAACCTGAGATTCTATCCATTTAATTATTTCAGAGCTTCACCTGGCTTCATATGAGAGTGAGGGACCTGAGAATAACATGGAGAAAGACAGTCGAAGGTCTCTCAGGTGGGTAAACACATTTGTCTGTTACACCGTTTATCAATGTTAGATGCAATTTTGATTAACAGTTGCTTGTGTCATTTCTATTACAGATCTTCCCTGCTGCATCGAGAAAACCGTTCCTAAGACAATGACAATCCCCTATGCTCTACAGACTGTAAATAAACGAGGTGTTTGAAACTGAGAAACTCATGGAATGGACCTTTTACACTCCTGTCTCCTCAAGTCGAAGGTGTGGGTTAATTGCCAATCTACAGGTTTTAAAACACAGTTGGGCCCATGTGTTTACAGAACAACAGAGGATCATGATTATTTTTGCAATCTCAAAGAGCATTAATGATTCATAAATCAGCTTTAATGAGAATTTTCCAGTGCCAAAGGACAGCTTTACTGGAACGGTCATAAGTCTTCGCCCTTGGAAACAGTTTTTTAAAGCTGTTGATTTTCAAGACCTTGGATTTCATTCCAGATGAAGAGCTGTGAGTCTTCTCAACAGCAGCTCAGTCCAAGGCACTTAAGAGGATTTCAGATGACTGCAGAACACCGAGCATGGAGGCTGTTTTTGTCTTTGTATCAGACAAATGTGGACTTGGATGGTTATCAACATTAGCACTGCTGCTCTGTGGGAATCCTGGCAGCTAGAAGCCTCAGAGAGAGGAGAGAGACACTCTGGGAGGAAGAGCTGATTATCATCGATTGATGTATTATAAGAAACAGGCTTTCTATTGCTTTTAGAGATGGTGTTGTCTGCATTATTGTCTTGTTGAGTGCATGATTTTAACACAAACACCTTGAGCATTAGCTGCCCAACATCCAGTGTTTTTTCTATATTGCTAAAAGCAACAATTTTCAGCCATTCTGCATTACTTGAGATTCAAACTACAAACCCCAGTTCCAATTAAGTTGGTACTTTGTATAAAGCACAAATAAAACAAGAGAACAATGATTTGCAAATCCCTATCAACCTATATTCAACTGAATATACTACAAAGACAAGATATTTAATGTTCAAACCTGTAAACTTTATTTTATTTAGCAAATATACAGTCATTTTAAATTT